>CM031237.1:160579452-160647166 GCA_018340775.1 Taxus wallichiana var. yunnanensis
CTTATCATTAAGCATCCTAAATCCTCGATGAGATGACATTACCTATCAACCTTCATCTTCTCACTTACTCACTTTACCAATTGAATCCTTTTTCCATCCATGCCACTTGAAATCACATATTTTTTCCATCAATGTTTCTTGACATCAATGAAAATACATATGACAATGACAAATATGTAACACTTATGGGTACTACACTCACTACCCTATGATGCACTTTAGTTTCACGGTCAATATTGGACTATTAAGATAATACATCATGAATGGACCTCATCACATTCACGTACTCATAATTTAACCATCTATCATGTGACATTCCTAGGCTAGCTACATACGCTATATGCTAAATGGTCACCTATTCCTTAATCTTGTAGTGATATACATCGTAGGCTACATAATTACTTATTATAAAATCATTAGCACCTGTTATGATCATCATTTAGTTATATATGTTGTAGGCTAAATCATGACGTGTCTTCATGCATAATCTCTCAATCACATGTAATCATTACACACTACTTTAAGCGTGTTACAAATAACACAAACTTCCTCCATTTCTCGGTGACGCACTCTCATTTACGGTTCATTATTGACTATTTATGGACCCAAAAAATGAACCTAACGCATAAAATTACATTCACTCGGGTGGAATGTGGCTCCTATGATCCATCTTTGCATTCCATTCTGTTCATCCACATAATCTTGCATATCCTTGTTACATCTTCTCTTGCTTGAAATTTTTCTACATGTTAGTCTTATTACAAATGCTAGATATATCTTTTTGTATGTCACGACCTTTACCATACACACATGTGTGTTCATGTCCTTTTCTAGTTGTACTCGTAGATACAGTCTCTTACATTTAGCATGGATGCTTGGTTATTACCAGTCCCACAATGACTAATGGGGGCATCCACTTTCATAAACTACAACTTTTATTGTATCATTTTTAATTAGAACTTTACATTACTTGGTTATACACACTTTAGACATACTTATTATCTTTCTAACATGGTAGCAGATTTTTCATATATAGAATGTGTTTTGCATTATTACTAGTTACCATGTCTATTTATTATTTGTACTTTCTTGTCTTTTTTTGCTACTATATGAGGATGTTACCCTTTTTTGTTGTACACACTTGTTTATTTGAATGTGGAAACTATGTATTCGAGTTTATTACAACATTGTGAGTGGTGTCCGACATTTGTAACCCACTTTTCGTGGTCCATGATTGGCTTCTGGCATGTTTACTTGCATCTTAGCTTACACTTTGTTTTGATATCTTATACTTTTATTGTACATGTATGATTATTCATACTAACATTTTATTTCCTATCCAATTTTTTTATGTGTCTTGGTTTCTACTAAGAAAATTCCCTTCCCTATGTAAAGCAAAATTTATGTAGTTAGTCTTCTTTCGGGGCTGCATTTTCCTATCCATGACATCAGATGCACCCCTAAAGAGGGTGCATCATTTGGGGTTTACACACACTACACAAAGGTGTTGGTGCTTGAGTACGATTTAATTTTTAGTTTTGTTGCATGACATAGTGGGTTATAGAGTGAGGGGGTTCAAACTAATTTACATAAATCCATAAACAACAAATTTTAAAGGACATGTTGTCCTTAGCATTCTAGGGAGAAGTTATTGGTTAGAGGAACGCCATAATTTCCTCCCTACACTTATTCGCGAGCGACGTCGATTGCTAAGAAAACCAAACATAGCAGAGATCTCTTAATATTATCAAGGAAGTAGTTGCGGTATGAGGAACATCAGAATTTCCTCCTATACTTCTTCAACCAAAATGATGTTAGATCACCTAATACTCACACTTCACCGATAGTTAAAGATATCATTTTCTACACACTTTTGTGTCACCAGGAACAAGTGCACATGTTCCTTTTGCAATTTCATTAGATTATATATATATATATATATATATATATACATGTGTCTTTACACATGGTTTTTATACATATACATGTGTATTTGAATATTTGATCATCTTCTCTTTTGCGTGTCCATCCGTATGGGAAGGACACAATTAAAAACACCAATAACAACATTATTCGACATTGTACACCTCATAATAACATACAACCGCATCACACACATTGACATTTATACACATGTTTCTTGCATAGGTTATCTCTTATCACTTTTTATACTTTAACATATTTAGTCTACATGCTCCATATTTTTTCATTCCCTCTTTTTCTAGTCCCTCGACATGTTTTCTACTTCACTCACATAGATAAAAGGTACACATATCTATATACTTTATGTTACCGAGCGTTCCACTCACCAACATAAAGTTTGGGTAAATGTAGTCACAAACTCACACACTTTGGGAAACTTTTTAGTCCCAATATCATACTACTATTAATATGGTTTTAAGTGAAGAAAGTACTAATCAACCCATGTCTACTGAGTCTTTTTTTTTTACTTTATGTCACTACTTTCAATCCTTCACCCATAATTTCTCAATCTCTTTTGTCATTCTTCATTTTTCCTTTTCTGAATGGGGCACCCAACCATGATTGGGGCGCCCTAGGCGTCTGGTCTCCTCTCAAATGCCTTGATCCTCTTTGTAATTTACTCTTACATTTTTGGCATTTTATAGTCTTTTGAGCTTTATATCTTTGTTATGGTCATATGTTTGGGGTTAATTATGAAATTAGAATAAGAGAACCATACACATTTAAAGTTATGAGACTATAGTGAACAATGTGAAAGAAAATATTCACTTTTGTTAATATAATGGGAAATTCTTTGAGTTATGGGTGACACGGGTTAATGAAAACCTCTAGAGTGGGTTGGTTCCCTAGGATAGATCACCTAAACTTAAAATAAGAATTTTGAGAGAAATCCAATGCATATATAATTTTGTCTTGACATGCACATTTTTATCTTTTTACAAATAAACACAATTTCTAATAATAATCTAAAAATTATTATCATACACAAGGTCTAAAAGGCTAAAAATATCTCAACAAGGATGATTTAAGGAAAAATCATGGCTTGTATTGGCTATTCCACCCTTGATTAAATTCCATGTTAGAGTTGTTCAACTCTTCTTTTTGAAAGAATTAAGGTAACCTATCATGCGTCAAGTGCACCTGCATGAAGAATGTTCACTTTGACTAATACAATGTGAATACACCTTGAGCTATGGGTGACTCGAGTTGAGAGAACCTCTAGAGTGGGCTGGTTCCTATGATAGATCACCTAAACTACTTCTTTGGAGGATTTATGGGATAAAAATACACAAAAAAATTAATGAAAGCGGGAAAATTAAGTGATACACAAATGTTTTGGTACCCATGATAGAAAAAAACACAGTTGGTTGAGTGCTAAATAGTTGATAATATTATTTTTAGTTGTTTGGTTGACTATTACACTCATAAAAGACATAAATATACACTTAAATGAATTTCAAAGGTTTTAACATTTCTAGTAGAGCTGGTTTGAAATTATGAGCATGTGAAGGAAAGAGGTAATTCACTAAAACATACCATAGCTTGTTGTAATACACTTCAAAAAATTTCAATTAGAGGAAAATAGTGTTTATATTTCTTTAATAATGTTCACTAGTATAAAATTATACATAGAACAAGTATATAGAATGAATTAAGCCCCCTCTTGCTTGCATAAGAAAGGTACATATAGAAAAAATCCCCAAAGGGTTAACTCAACTGCTCCAAAAATAACATTTTGCTAAATTTTATTATTAGAATAATTGAACAAAAATCCAACATTTGCCCCTCACATGCACAATTTTGAATTCCCTTTTACAAATAAATAAAATATTTCTAATAATAGGAAGCAATAAATAACTACATGGTTACAAAAGAAAACATTTGGCTTAAAAATAAGCTTTACATGGTTTTTAGCCTTGTCAAAATTTATGTTGACTCGAGTAACCTCCCTTATTGCGAAAGGTGAAGCTATGTATGACCTTTTTTAGAAAGGATAACATATTTTTGGATTACTTGCAAGAGTATCAATTTTTTCCTCTTCCCTTTTTATATAACATGCATATGTCAAGTAGATTGTATTGCCCACTACTCTTTGACACCTATTTTTATATGATGATGTTTATTAGTTTCTTAGTGACATGGAAATTATTATAATATTTATCATAACATGTTATTAGAAAGTATAAACATTATGATTATCGGTGTATTTGTGACTATTATTGTGGATTGCATGAATTCTAGCAGACATTGATAAATATTGTAGTACAAGATGATGATTTAGTGTTGTTTTATTATATGCTAACATCTTGGAATCTTGACAATGATGATTATATTTAGATGGTTGGAATAACCATGTGATATCATTAATGTTATGTTAATAAGTGATCGAGTAAATTTTTTTAATGCATCTAGATAGATATGAGCTACAATCGATGTATGAGCTCTATCCCAACCCTAGCCATGAGGCAAACTTTTTTCTGATTCGGCCCTCTACGGTGTCGGTGCATTTACTGTGGTTTGTGTCCTTGTCATGGACTGGTGGAGCCTTGGTGTCGGCACAACATAGTGAATCGGGTGGTGCGAGGGTAAAACTACGGGTGTTCTAGGGAACATTTGCTTTACAAAAAAATAAACCCTTGGAGTACAAAAAAAGGTCCTAATGATAAGGATAACGTGAATCCCATACCCTCTAGGAATGATCACGGGAAGATTTTTGCAAATAAATCCCCTCTCTGTATATTTAGGGCTTTGGGTGAGAAATAGGGGATGGCATGTCTCCAAAATAGGATAGTCGATCCATATCTTTTGCAGTAGTTGTTTCAAGTCAGGTAGAAAAATACCATAAATGAGTTCCTGACTCCCTCCCAGGTTTCTCCAACCCTGAAAATTGACAAGGATTTTCTTCTGACGGTTCTTAAAGAGGAGGAAAATATTTCTCAACTTGGCCTCATTTGCAGATTTCACAAACTGTGGCCTACTCTGTCTCAGCTTCATGACTGGATAACCCAAAGATGGAGAGAAAAGATACAAGGTAAGATCGAGCTTTATCCCTGTGCTAAATCTTATTTCATTGTTGTATTTGAAACCCCTGAAGATAGGGATTTAATTTTAAGCCAATATTGGGTCTGGGGGGATCATGGGCTTATGTACAAGCCATGGTATCCATCTTTTAATCCCTTAAATGATTCTTTTGATACCTATCCAATTTGGGTTCGTTTACCTGGTCTTCCGCTTCAGCTTTGGAACAGATCTTGTCTCATTTCCATAGGAGATACCCTAGGTTCTTGTGAGGTAGTGGATGAAAAGACCACCATTCAAACCCATACAACTTATGCTTGAGTCCTTGTGGATCTCGATACCTCCAAAGCCTTACCAGAAGATATTAATTTGCAAATAGGTGATAGGATCTAGGTGCAGAGGCTTGACTATGAGGGACTTGCTTTCAGATGCTAGCGTTGCTTTCAAACTGGTCATGTTTCAGAGAATTGTGTACTTTCAAAATGTAAAACCAAACCTACATGGTGGAAGGATTCCCAACCAGAACATCTTACTATTGATTGAGAACCAATTATGGTTCACAGTGTCCCTGATTCTCCTGACGGGGTGGATGTGTAGAATAAGCTACCTCTAGTTTCTGATCTTCAAGGTGTTGATTCTGTGTTCATGGATGTCTTGATACCCCCTCTAGTGGGTCACATTCCTATCGAGTCCATTGCTGTTGTTCTTCCAATTTCAGTGGATGTTGGAACAAAGGAATGGACAGTGGTGGAAAGGAAAAAGGAAGGTTATACCAAATAAAAATCCCCTTTCATATCGTTTAGTTGGTTTTTCATGCGGTGTTCTTTGACTTTTTGCGGTTTTCCGAATTAATTCTTTGTTCATTTTGTGTGTCTCTTTTGGACCTTGGTTTTTTTGAGTTAAGTCGTTTTAACTCTCTTTAAGGTCTTGTTCTTCTTCTTTCCCCTTTTCTGGATCTTTCATGATGCATCCTCATTTGTCTGCCTCTCAGGAGCCATAATCCTGTTTTTACCTAATCTACTAAAAAAAAAAAATGGATGTATGAAATGAATGGTTAGCATACAATATTAATTGTGATAGATGGTTATGCATGGACATAGAGTGATAGTGAGTTCTAATGGGTATGGTAAAAATTGAGATGATTAGTAATTGTAATTATTTGATTTAAAATATAATTTCTTAACCATGATGATGATGCAAATATGTCATATGATGGTGTTAATTGATAAATGATATATGTCTTTTGATTTCTTGACGTAATGATATGGCCTTAAGGCCAAAGGTGGTATTTTCTTGGTTATTTGCAGGAAATAAAATCACAATAAACAAAGAAAGGACTAGGATACTAATTATGGAATAATACCAGATGTTTACAACATGGTCACCTTGGAATCCATGTTATATGCGATGTTGTATTACTAGTCATGTTTTTAGGAGGTATCCAAGGGATAAACCTCATAATATACCATGGGTGTGAATGTTGTACTTTTCCCTTTTATTTTATCCTCTTAGTTGTGTATGTGATTTTATTCAATTGTAATTGTGTATGGGATAAACCTCATATTATTGTACTTATTTAGTGTGCTCTTGATTTAGTTAATTAACTATGTGGATAATGCTGATTAGGAGAGTTTAAAATGGGGGCAATAATTTTAGTAGATAGGATTTGTTTTCTTCTTGCTTTTAGATGGATTCTATTTTATTTTGATTTGTGTACTGATCCAAATCTCTCAAATCTTGGATTTGGTCTTTGAGACAATTTTTTGAAGCTTGTGGGACAATTTATACCTATCCCATACTAAACCTTTCCCACCAACCTAAAATTTTATATGAGGGGTCAAATTTATCCCCTATTATGTGTTTTTGAAGGAAAAATAGGCAATTAATTACACCTTTTTCCTAACTCTCTTAATTGTATCCTTGAAGTGTGGAATGATGGATTGTGTGCAAAAATTTGGAATGTTTATGTGTTTGACTTGTGATGTCGATTATGGAGAGATGATGTTGCATCCTACATGAAGCTAGCTCACCATCCTCTCCACCATTTTCTATTTATTGGAATTTCTTGGTTGTTTTTGGGGTTACTTGCTTGGAAAATTTGGGAGCTTGCATTAGATTGGTTTGGATTTGGAAAGAGGTTGGAGTAAATTTTTTGAAGATTGAAGGTGCTCACAATGACAAGATAGGGTCTTATACCTTGTATTTTGGTTTTCTTATTTATGTATTGTGTTGTAAATTGTATAAATACAAGTGATTTTGTAAGGTATTGCGTAGATTTTAACATAAGGAAGGTGTAGGGAGAGTGAATGGAGCCATTCTTTGGAGGTAAAAGGGAGTGTGTGAGGATTTTCTTGATGGAATGTGTGAACGGTAATCCACCTATGTGGAGTTAAAAGGAAACTATATCATTTTGTATTCTTTAAAATGGAGAGATAAGGGTTGTGTTTGTGTTTGTGTGTGTGTGTGTGTGTGTGTGTGTGTGTGTGTGTGTGTGTGTGTGTGTGTGTGTGTGTGTGTGTGTGTGTAAAGTTCACTTAGAGGCTTGGGTGGACCCCTATCCCACTTGGGAGGCATAAGGAGATGGCTACAATATTTCCCTTCTCCTTTGGCTTAATTTTTAAGCCTATGTGTTTTAGAAAGTTTTAGGTTTTTATCATCGGTGTTAGTGTTCTTGTATGTGTTGTAAGTTTTATTGGTGTGTATGCATGTATTTTGAAGCCATTTTATGAAGAGCTTCCGTGGTTGTGAGAACCCGTTGTTTATCCATTTTTGGGGATTGAGTGCCAATAGGAAGGTAGTTTTCACCTTATCATTAGATTAAGGCTAAGAGATGAGTGTTTCCTAAAACCCTTCATTGTTGTTGTGTTGAAGATGTGTAAAAGAGAAAGGAGTTACAAGTTGGTATCTTGGATGGAGTTATATATGTATTTAAAAAAATAAAGAGATATTTATTCTAAAATTTAGCATTTTGGCTACACTTTTTGTGGAGGGATTTTGATACTTTAATTTTAAGTTTTAAGCTTCTTGTAAATGACTCATTTAGAGCTGATATGAACTACTTGCTTTTGAAATGTGCATGGTTGGAAAAGGAGTATTGGGAGTCTACATTTCATTGAACTTATATTCGTTCTAAATTTGTATTTTTTTAAAAACTACAACTAAAATTAAAGTCCTCATTTCACTAAAAATCTGAAATTGTTCTCTTAAAATGGAAATACATTGAAGTATATGAGTTCTTTACTTTCAAGTATTCTTTCTATTGTTGATATTAATAAAAATGAGCATATATTTACTTTGGACGTTTATATTTATTTTTGTTTTTAAATGGATGTATATGTGGTAGATTTTTATCATTGTAGTTATAATTTAAACAATATTATGAAAATAAATATGTGCAATTAGTTCCCCTTTTGATCAATGAAAGAAATCTATTTTCTTCCACTTGTGTATCTCTTTAAAAAAACTTGAGTTTAACAAATATGTGTGTGTGTGTGTGTGTCTATATATATATTCATTATACAAATATCTTGTTTAAATACTTTTGAAAAAAATATTAAAACTAGAGCGTATGTGTATGTGTGTCTGTTTGTGTGTATTTATACATATAAACAATTTTTAAAAAAAAAAACATATACATAATAATGAAATTTGTATCAATGTTCTATTTTTGAAAAACATAATTTAAAATAATTAATAATTTGGCGGGGGCCGCCTACCACCCCCTTTCCCGTCCCCGCCCCACTTGTTAAATTTTATTGAAAATAAGTGTTTGGGGGCGAGGACCACCCCCTTGCAACCGCATTGTTTGTGGTTTGGGCACCACCCACACTACTTTGCCTTGTCTATTATAGTTGCGGTCAGCTGCCATTTAAACCCTACGAATAGCCCATTTTGGGCGTCCTTTTAGATAACCAATACACACACACACACACACACACACACACACACACACACACACACACACACACACACACACACACACACACACACACACACACACACACACACACACACACACACACACACACAAACACACACATATTATACTCACCCAAATCGAGTTTATCCATAGTTTTTGCAAAAAAGGGTAAACATATACCCACATCTGGAAATCTCATTGCATATTTTCTTTTAGAAAAATATATATAACTTGGAAAACTACAAACCCTAGGGGTAGATAAAAAATAATAATAAGTAAAATGGGAAGGTATTATTCGTCCCATGGTAGATCTTGTACACAAGAAAATATAATAGACCTCAATTACTCTTCAATTTCTCCCATGGCATCCATTGTTTTTCTCTACCTAAAAAACCCAAATGTGAAAATGAAAGAAATTAGGGAAAACAATGAATAAAAATGAAAACATAAGGATGTTTAGAGCTTTTAGTCAAACCTAGAATCTAAGGGCTCTTATTGATTTAATCCAAGGGTGGATATTAGATCCTACACTTTTTAAGTTGTAAGTGTTTTGATGGGAATAGATGTTTTATTAAGTGTATGGGTATGTAATTAATGGCGACACTTAGGGAACTTTATAAATGGGTAATTGTGGTTTAAGTTGTGTTGTGAACCTTTAAATTATTGGTCAACAACTAAATAAATGGCATTTTAACTATGGGCTCACTAAATTAATTTTGTGCATGGGTGTTTTAGATAATTTATTTAAAGGGGATTAAAATGAATAAAGGTAAAATGTAATTAAATAAATTAATGTATGGGTATTGTTATATAGGAAATAAAATTAAAATTAAATTTGGGTAATTTCAAATAAAATTAAATGTAACTTAGGAAAATATTTTTAATGAAATTAAATTGAGTTTAAGTGTGTAACAATGACGAAATTAAATTAGGAAATATTTTAAATAAAATTAATGGAAAGCATGGATGAGGATTAAAATCTGAAATGATTTTTGGAACTAAATAATATTGTTCAATTATTAAACTAGTTTCGCCCCCTTTAAGGGGCGAGAATTTAACCGATGGGAATTAAATAAACGCAATACAAGTATGTTTTAAAAAAATCACATAATTTTCCAAAGTATTTTATGGAGTTTTGACATGGTTTTGGTGCGTTAGTTTTTGGAATTATTCTTTGGTATCGAGTTGTGGGTTTAGCACTTCGACCCTGGGAAAACATGAAACACAATAGTAAAATTAGGCGCAACCTTAATCTTAGGACACATAACATTGTTGATAAATTAAAAATGTGGGAACTTTATAAACTGAAACAAACCTAAATGATGATGAACTAAATTATGCCTTGGCCTATATAGGAGGCACAAACTAGATGAGGTGTTCTTGCACGTTGAGTTATAGAGACTAGCCCCGAGAGCAGAAATCATTGTCATATTAGTGCGAGATTCTATAGACCTTATAGGAGGTTTATGCCACCATACACGGAGGTTCACTTAGGGGATGACCTAGTTAGTGAGATAAGGATTTGTCACAGGAGGCTCATGATGCTCCATGAAAAAGTGGGGAGTATAGGACGGATAACTCCCATATAGAGGTAGATAGACAGATTAACCAGAGAGAGAGTAGGGACATAGGGATACGAAACTAAGGGAGATATTTAGGAGCCCTAGGCAGAGAGACAGACATGAGGAGATACCCATGGGCACAAAAACATCAACAACCTATCACATTCATGAGATACAAAGCTTCATCCTCCTCACTTCGCCAAGACACAGGGGAGGATTCTAGGCGGAGGTCTAGCTAGTTATTTTCAGATGATGCTTCAAGATATATCCTTGCACTACCGACATGAATGATCGTGTTAATTTACATATTATCATAGATGAGGTAAGAGTATGGTTGAGGATAGAGGAGCTGATGCTCTACGTGGACTTAGGGACCGTGACATGGGAGCTATTTGAGAAATGATTTCAAGAAAAATACATTTCTAGGTGTTTCATTCAGCAGAGATTGATGAGTTCTATGATCTTCCATGGCTGATTATGAGAGTGGAAGAGTATGAGAGTAGAATTTTTGACTTTCTACATTATGTCGACTATATGTAGGATGAGTAGGTTAGGGCTCATAGGTTCATTAAGGGCCGAAATTTTGATCTCAAAGTGGTGGTACGCATGCATCATCCATAGAATATAGCCAAGGATGTTGAAAAGAAATATATTAGGGAGGAGAAAAGGGGATCACATAGTAGGCATGACACATGGTGAGGAACTACATTCAACGTAGATATATGATAATCGGTCGAAGGGGTAAAACCCTCTTCCTCGTAGGCAGACATGGATCCACACACCTCGTTCGGACCACAAAAGCCACCATAGCATAAACACAACAATAGTAGCTGAACCGCTTAGAATTTAGGCCTCCACAAAGATATGATGCACAAAGAGGGTGGAGTATAGGGCCTCTTGCTACTGCCCAGACACATTAGGACATAGGACATAGCACAACATAAAGCTCGAGTCAATCGGACATCTTCCGTGCCACCACAAAAATTTAGAGAGTAGGATCATCGTGGTCTATAATGCGGGCTACTAGATAACTTGGAGGATTATCTTCTCATTTGAGGGGACTTGAGAGTTATTATGGATGCATTTCCTATGGACACCATTAGAGATATTATCCGTATAACCCTTAAAAGAAGGGTAAGGGCCTTATTTCTGAGCCGAGTTGGGGATATGGTACAAAGTCACATGATTTAGGAAGCATCGAGAACCCCTTGATAGAGAGCAAGAGTAATGTGATCAATACCACAAGTATAATTAGTGGCATTCCTATCTCTATGATATTTGACTCGGGATCTTTGGACCCTTTCATTTCTCTATATTTAGTAGAGTGATGTAGGCTAGTGACAGTTAGGCAAGGTCATAGTTGGGGTGTAGATATGGCTTTTGGAGCCAAAATCAGAATGGAATCCTTAGTCATGGAGTGTGTAGTAGACCTAAGACCCTTCACCACGACTTTAGATCTTTCCATCCTTCCCTAGGGATCTTATGGAATTTTGTTGCATTTGGATTGGATTTTAATGCACGGGTCTAGATTTGATTTCTATAATAAGGTTGTATCTTGTGTAGATGATTTGGGATTTTAGTCGGTTATTGCTAGGGTTAGGATTCCTATATCCATTCTCACTATATCCTCTACGCATCGAAAATGGTGTGCACATAATGGATGCTAGTTATATGTCATTATAGTGAGTGAAAAGGTTTAAGGATAGGATTAGTGGCATTTCACTTGATGACCTTTACATTTTGCAAGAGTTTTTAGATGTATTTCTCAATGAGTTACCCGAACTACTTCCTCTACATGAGATATATTTCAATATAGACTTCGTTCCTTGAGAAGATCCTATCTCGCGCGTGGTTTACAGGATGAATACCCCTAGAGCTTTATGAGCTCAAGTTATAGCTGGATGACCTTCATGAGAAAGTACCAATATTTCCTAGTGTATCTCCTTGGAGTGAACCGGTGATTTTGTGAAGAAGAAGGATAGATCCACGAGGTTGTGCACTTATTATAAGAAGATGAAGAACGTAATGATCAAGAATCGTTACCCCCTTCAATGTATTGATGATTTGTTTGATTAGATGAACGAGGATACTTTATTTTCAAAGATAGATCTTAAGTCGGGGTATTATCAGCTAAGGATTATAGAGGAATATATCTATAAGATAGCCTTTTATACTCGATCACGGTCACTATGAGTTCATAGTTGTTCCATTTGGACTAACGAATGCCTTTGCAGGTGTTCATGAGTTTGATGAATGGGGTAAAGATAAATTTTAGACCATTTTTAACTCATGTTCTGGATGATATATTGGTATACTCACACATGTGTGAGTAGCATGAGAAGTACCTTCAACAATTTCTATAGTGTATTCGATAGTAGCATCTATATTAGAACCTAGAGAAGTGTGCATTCTTTCGACAAGGTTTAGTATCTGGGTCACATCATTTTTGGGGAAGAATCAAAGTTGATCCTTCCAAGATTCAAGTTGTCATTGATTCAGATGCACCACCAATGTGGTGAGGTTGGTAGTTTTATGGGATTAACAGGATATTACAGGAGGTTTTTAGAGGACTTATCATGCATTTCTCACCCCATCACTTCCCTGAATTTAAAAGGGAAGAAGTTTATATGTTTGGAAAAATGTGAGGAGGAATTCAAGACTCTTAAGTAATTCCTTACTCCAAAACCTATCCTAGTAGTACAAAATCCTCAAAGGGACTTTGTTGTTTGTATAGATGCTTCATTGACATGGTTAGGAGGAGTATTGATGTTGGATGACTGCATTGTTACATTTTAGTCTTACAAAATCAAAAATTATTGGATAAATTACCCAATTCATGGCCTTTATCTTGCAGCGGTGGTATGTGCCTTAGTTTGATGGTGTCACTTTCTATTGGGTAGAAGGTTCACTCTCAAGAAATATCATTTGAGCCTTTGACAAATCTTGACACAACCCAATCACAATGGTCGTAAATAAAGTTAGATGGAGATTTTGTACGAATATGATATGGAGATTGAACATGTGAAGGGGAAGGATAATTTTATAGCTGACGCCTTAAGTTGTTGAAAACTTATTTTCATGGCTACATCAGTGGGTTCAAATTTGTGGAGTAATATTTTACAGTAGCTTCGACATGAAAGGTTCTATATTTTTGCTAGAGCGGATATTCAGTCACACAGAACCCTTAAGGGGAAGTTTGGGGGACTATCACTAGAGTATGATGGGCTTCTTAGACAAAAGTGTTGGATATATGTGCCTAGACATGGATTTTTACGACGTGATATTTTAGCAGAGGCTCATCATGATCATTATTCAGCCCATCTAGGGGTAAATAAGATGCACGCTACAATGAGAAAGTTATTTCATTGGAGTGGACTTTGGAGGGATATACCTCGGTATGTGTCTCAGTGTTTGGAGTGTCAGAAGGTGAAGGTAAAGCATCATCATCCATCTAGTGTTCTTTATCCTCATGTTATATCAGATTGGAACTAGTACACCATTTCCATGGATTTAATTATTGGGCTACCTATCTCAAGATATCACCATGATGCAAACGTGGTCACGGTAGATAAATTGACAAAAGTGGCTCATTTTCTCTGGTTAAGACCACCCACATAGCTAGTGTAATTACACATTTTTATTTGGATGGGATAGTGAGGTTGTAGGGATTATGTAGAAGATCATCTCACATGTGATCCCTTATAGATGTCCTACTTTTGGACAACCATGGATTTTACACTTGGATGAAGATTAATTACATTACATCTTACAACCACGAGACCTATTGCTAGACTAAGCATGTGAAGCTGGGTAATAAGGGATATGCTTCAGATGTATGTTATGGATCATCAATCATGATGGGATGTGTACATGTATCTCGGTAGAGTTTACATACAATAACAATTTTAGAGTTATATTGATATGTCACTTTTCCATGCATTGTATGGTAGAGTATAGAACTCCTTTAAGCTAGATGGATCGGGGAAAAGGTTTCTTTGGGCCAACTATGTTACATTATATGGAGTAGTAGGTCACTTTGATCAGTTAGATATTACAGGAAGCACATGATAAAAATAAATAGTATGTTGATCGAGAGGAGGATATATCACGGTTATAAGATTGGCACGAATGTGTTTATGAGAGTTATAGGCCATAATAGCACCATCTATTATGGAAAAGGCTTTAAGCTAGCTCTTGAGATTTTGGGTCCATTTGAGATCTTGGAGACGGATTAGTCCCTTAACCTACCACTTATATTTTCCAACATGTGTCTCGCATCCATGGTGTCTTTCATTTTTATGCTCTATAGAGATATATACCCAGATCCATCTCATGTCTTGGATTGGACCACTTTTTAGGTACAAGAGTAGGGATATTTTACTTGTGGAACTCATGCACATCATAGAGTGCGGGACCCTAGGCCTTTGAGGGTGATAGATTGATCATGTACGATTCCATTGGGAACATATGATGATTCATCACTACATATGAGGACGCCACACCACTAAGAACATAGTTTCCACATCTTTTCCAATGACTTCCATGAGGAATTCAAGTCTAAGGGGAGCGAGATGTGGTGCCCACTCCTCTTCGACACCTATTTTACTATGATCATGTTTATTGGTTTCTTAGTGACATTGAGATTATTATAATATTTTGGATAAGATGTTGTTATACAATATAGACATTATGATTATCAATGTGCTTGCAACTCTTATTATGGATTTTATGGATTCATAGTGGATATTGATAGATATTGCAGTACATTATGATGATTTAGTGTTTTTTTGTTATATGTTGACATATTGGACTCTTTTCGGTGGTGAATATGTTCATACAGTTACACTAACGATGTGATCTCATTAATGTTATGATTTACTAATAATGTGATGTTTATAGGTGATCAGTAAAATATTGTTGAATGCATCTAGGTAGATATGGGCTATAGTTGATCTATGAAATGCATGGATATCGTAAAATATGAATTGTCATAGATTGTTATGCGTAAACGTTGGGTGATAGTGAGTTTTAATGGATATGCTAAATTTTTTGGTGATTAGTAATTATAAATAATTGATTTAAAATAGAATTGATTTACATTGATAATGATGAAAATATGTCATATGATGGTGTTAATTGATAAATTATATATGTGTCTTGATTTTTGACATATTGATATGGCCTTGAGGCATAAGGTGGTATTGTCTTGGTTGTTTGCAGTGAAAAAAATCACAATAAACAAGGAATGGACTAGGAGACTAACTATGGAATAATACTAAATTTTTACAAGATGGTCACCTTGGCATCCATGTTGTGTGTGTTGTTGCTTTACTTATCATGTTTTTAGGAGGTCTCCAAGGGGAGAGTAACCTCATAAGTGACCATGGGTGTGAATGTTATATTTTCCCTTTTATTTTATTGTCTTAGTTGTGTATGTGATTTTATTGAATTGTAATGTCTTCTCATTTTATTGTACTTATTTATTAGGTTATTTATTTAGTTAATTTACTATGTGGATAATGCTAATTAGGATATGTCACAAAGGGGGAAATAAATGTGGTAGATAGTCCTTGTTTTCTTCTTGGTTTTCGATGGATTCTATTTGATTTTGATTTGTTTACCAATTCTAATCTCGCATATCTCGGATTTTGTTTTTGAGCCATTTTTCAAAGGCTTGTGGGACAAGTTATACTTTTCCCATACTCCTTAAAGTCTCCCACAAACCTAATCTATGATATCAGGTGTCAAATTTAGTCCCTATTATGGGTTTTTAAGGAATAATAGGCAATTAATTGCACCTTTTTGTAACTCTATTAATTGTGTCCTCGAAGTGTGGAATGGTGGATTGTGTGTAATAATGAAAGTGTTATACCTTCACGTTACTCATTTATGGAGTCTTTTTTATGTGTTTTACTTGACATGGATTGGGAATGATGATGTGGCATCCACAAGGATCCACCTCACCATCTTCTCCACCATTTTCTATTTATTTGAATTACTTGGTGTTTTGGGGTTACTTTCTTGGAAACTTTGGGAGCTTGGATTGGATTGGCTGGATTTGGAAAGAGGTTGGAGTTTATTTTATTTAATATTTATGGTTTCACAATGGCAAGGTAGGGTCTTATACCTTGTATTTTGGTTTTCTTGTTTGTGTATTGTGTTGTAAATTGTATGAATGCATGTGATTTTGTAAGGGATTGGGTAGATTTGGCCATAACGATGGTTTAGGAGAGGGAATGGATCCATTTTGTGGAGGTAAAAGGGAGTGTGTGAGGATTTTGTGGAGGGATTGTGGGAAGGGTAATCCACCTATGTGGAGTTAAAAGGAAACTATATCATTTTGTATTCTTAAATGGAGAGATAAGGGTTTTGTGGAATAAGGAGATCATTACAATGTTTCCCTTCTCCTTTATCTTAAATTTTAAGAGTATATGTTTTGGAAAGTTGTAGGTTTTTATATTTAGTGTTATTATTCTTGTATGTGTTGCATGTTTTCTTGGTGCGTATTCATGTATTGTTGAAGCCATTTTGTTAAGAGTTGCCATGTTTTTTAACACCCCTTATATCACCATTGTTGGGGCTCGGGGGCCAATGAAAATGTAGGCTTCACCTTCTCATTGGATTAAGGTTGGGAGGTGAGTGTTTCCTATTTTCCTTCCCTTTTTGTGTTAAAGATGGAGAAAAGAGAAAGGATTTGCAAGTTGGCATCTTGGATGGTGTTACATATGTATTTGAAAGAAAAGAAAGAGAGATTAATTAAAAAATTTAAATGTTGTCTCCACTTTTGTGTGGAGGGATTTTGATACTTGTATTTTGTGTTTTAAGCTTCTTATAAATGACCCATTCAAATCTGATATGAAATATTCACTTTTGAAATATGTATGGTTGGATAAGGAGTATTTGGGAGTCTACATTTCATTGAAGTTGATCTCTTCTAAATTTGTATTGTGTTTTAAAAATACAAATTAAATTAATGTTTACATTTCATTAAAAATATGAAATTGTTCTCTTGAAATGGAAATACATTGAAGTATAGGAGTTGTTGACTTTTGAAATGTTCTTTCCATTATTGATATTTATAAAAATGAGCATATATTTAGTAGATGTTTACATTTATTTCCATTTTAAAATGGATATATATGTGGTATAATTCTATCGATTTAGTTATAATTTAAACAATATTACATAAAAAATATATGTAATTATCTCCCCATAAATAAATATATTTTATTCCATTTTTTAATCTCTTTTAAAAAAACTTTTAGTCCTACAACTTATATTTATATATATATAGTTCTTAAATAATTTATTAATATATTTTGAATATATATATATATATATATATATATATATATATATATATCCCCTTCACTAACTATAAAACTTTATTAAACACACACACACACACACAACACACACGGTTTACACATGGACCTCCATTTATATTGTGTTGGTGTGCGTAGTGTTGATTTCCTTCTCTAAAATTTACATAAAAAAAAAAATTTATGCGGTTGTCATTTAAACCTTTCTCATAGTCCATTTATTAAAAATGTGGGGGTTCGAGGGTGTGCCTCCATTCATACACACACACACACACAAACCACTCTTCCTTCACTATTACACACAGGTTGTCATTTACACACACACATAGTCCATTTTAGGCACACACACACACACCACATATATATACTCAACCAATTCAAGTTTATCAAATATCAAGTGCTTTTGCAAAAAAATTGGTAAACATATACCCACAACCAGAAATATGGTTGCATATTATCTTTTAGAAAAAAATATAACTTGGAAAACTACAAACCCTAGGGGTAGATAAAAAAATAATACTAAGTAAAATGGGAAGGTATTCTTGTTCCCATGAAAATATTTTACACAAGAAAAATAATAAACCTCCATTTCTCTCTAATTGCTTCCATGGCCTCCATTTGTTTTCTCTACCTGCAAAACTCAAATGTGCAAATGAAATAAATTAGGGAAAATATGAATAAAAAGGAAAACATAACGATGTTTAGGGATTTTAGTCAAACCTAGAATCTAAGGGCTCTTATTGATCTAATCCAAGGGTGGAGATTAGATCCTACACTTTTTAAGTTGTAGGTATTTTGATGGGAAGAGATGTTTTATTAAATGTATGGGTATTTAATTAATGGGGACACCTAGGGAACTTTATACATGGGTAATTGTGGGTTAGGTTGTGTTGTGACCCTTTAGATTATGGGTCAGAAAGTAAATAAATGGAATTTTGACTATGGGTTAATTAAATTAATTTTTTTATTAGATAAGGTAAGATCAGGGATGGGCTCCAAGAGCTCGAACAATAAAGATTACATCCTGAAAGATTACAAAAAGATGTAGTAGAAGAAAAAGGACCAAAGGAAGTTAAACATGATTAAATCCAAGGATAGAAGGTCTAGCAAAACCAACCAAAGAAAAAAAAAAAAAAAAAAATATAAACATAACTAGTTCACCAAAAGTCCTCCAAAATATCAAACAAAATTACAACAAACACTAATTTTTCTTTTGGATTTTGGAGGGTTTTCCTTCATGGTAACAGATCTCCTTGTTATGCTCAAGATACAACGCTTATGGGATTTCTCCTCCTCATCCTCATCCTCAATTTATGTTTCAGTCTCATGCTTTTCCTCATCCTCTTCATCGGAGTTTTTGTCGATGGACTAGTATTTCCTTTTTTCAACTCCTCTTCCGCCACTTCAAGGCTAGTCTGCATGTCACAAAAAAAGTCTTCTCAAAATAATTAATTTCTCCTTGATATTCTCCTCAAATAGCTTTATCTCCATACCTCGAGATAACCACCTTGTCCTCCTTCCATGCCATACCAAAATACTTGGTGAGCAAAGGATCATACCCATGCAACTTAGAAATATACTTTCTAAAACCCCAATTCTAAGCATGTGCCACATAGAAGTGTTATTGATATTTTTTTCATGGTTTGAAGGTTCCACTCTTAACTCTATCACCCCCATGATATTAGTATTATTTTCCCAAAACAAAACCAGATGTTCCCTACAATTGATGAAATTGAAATGGATTTTCTTAGAAGTTAAATCCCCACACTTGAGCTTACTGTCATGAGAAACAGACCAACTTAAGTCACTCATGTTAGAGATAGAGGAATTATTGTGATATTTCACTTTGAATAAGATCATTAATAGACATGGGGATGTCATCACCTTTAAACCAAACCTTGAAATCATGATAATGTACCCCCACATTAGCCAAAATATCCACACACTTATTACCAAGGCGGGGGTATGGTTAATAACAAAAGAATCAAAACCTTTAAGATGTTCCTTAACATCAAAAATAATATTTCCTAAGGCCCAATTATAAGAGTGGTCCTTAATGATGGCATTAACAATGAGAAGAGAATCCCCTCAATATGAATGTGCTTAATTCTATTTTCCTTCACTAAAATTACCCCCATAACAAATCACGACCCTTAGCCACATTATTACTTTGAATCCCCAGAGGTCCAACATAAGCAAGGATCCAATCACCTTCATGATTTCTGATAATACCACCTCCCCTTCCATCCTAAGTATTTCCTTTCAAACACCATCAAAATTAAGATTGACCCTATTAACATATGGCTTAGACCACTTGATGGTAGAAAGAGGTAATTTAACCATAGGGAGGACTATAGGTGAACTATTTGAGAACTTCCTCTTCCCTCTTAGGAAAAACATGTTTTATCTTCCTTTGAAATGTTTGGTATTTTATTTGATAGAGGAAATCATTCTGGAGCTAACCTTTATAATTTTTTCTTTTCATTTTCCTAAAATTAAGGAATTCCTTTCCTTCCAAAGAAACTAAAAAAATCAGGGAGGGACATCTTCTAGGCCACCAAAGAAGAGGAAAACGAAAGGGCACTACTCCATTTGTAAACATAAATCCTCCATGGAATTGGGATGAACCCATTACACTTGGAACAGATCCATAAAATTAATTAGAACCATTTGAGAGAAGGGAAAAAAAATAAAGAGGTGGTTAACACTTTCCTCCTCCCTATTACAAAAAACACACCTATTAGGGATGACCATGCCCCTTTTCCTCAAGTTATCAACAATGAGGATTCTATTATGAGAAGCCAACCAATAGAACACATTCACCTTAGGCAGAAGATATTTCACCCAAAGTATACCCCAATACTCCTTTTTAAATGAGTCTTTAAAATTAAGGAGGTAGGTAGATTTTACTGTATATTCCCCAAATTCCTCTTCTTTCAAAAAGATTTTGTCTCCCTGCTGTTGAAATATGGAGATGTAGAAGTTTTTAATTTAATACTTAGATATCTAAAGGTCATCTATCCCCATTGAAATTTTGGGGAGGGACCAGCTCAATCCATTTGATTTCCTCATTGGATAATTCCTAGTAGTCCTTGACCCACACTTTACCTTTATCTTCAAAGATCTGTGACACAGTTCTCCAAGGATCCTCCTCAGCAAGTGGTCTCTCTTGCAACAAAAATCCTACCAGAACTAAATCCTATTTCCCTTGCCAATATTCCACTTTATACCTCTACTCAATATCTCCTTGAAGAAATAAAATACCTCCAAAATATGGATCCGCTAGGAAGATTGTCTTGCAAGAAAAAGTCTCTATTCTACCAACATTCCTTAAGTATTTCCTCTTGATGATATCTATCCATAGACCCTCCTCTTTTATCACTCTCAATGAGCCTTGGCCACTAAAAATTCATTCATGTATTTCATATTCTTCAGACCTAGGCCTCCACATTCTTTAGGTCATGTAACTTTCTCCCGGAGCCACAATAGGAAGTTAAACTTCTCCTCCCCTAGACAAAGGAAATATTTTTGTATCCTTTCAAGAGAATCTAAGATCTTATACGACAATTTAAATAGAGCCATAACATAAATGGGTAAACCTTGAAGCAAACATTAGAGAAGTTGAATTTTACTAGCTTGAGTGAGGAGGGTTCCCTTCCATATGGCAGATTTTTTATTTACTGTCTCCAAAAAATTGTTCTAAATTTAAGGATCTAGTTTCTTATGAACAAGGGCCATATCAAGGTAAATGTCTGAAAGGTCTTAATCCTACACCCAAGGATGCGAGAAAGTATAACTTGAAACTGATCCTCCACATTGATAAATAAAACAATACTTTTGTGGAAATTGACATACTATCCTGAAACACTCTCATATTCATTCAACACTTCCTTGAAATTAGAAGCTTCCTGTATAGAGTCTTTACCCATCCAAAATTATCATCCAAAACTAGTTAAGACATATGGAATAAAGGCCATTAGAAATTTTAATACCTTGGATAAGATTAAGAGAAACAACATGGTTACAAAGTCTACTTAAAGATTCAACCACAATAATATAAAGAAAAGGAGAAATAGGATTTCCTTGTCTCAGTAGTGCCCATCTTGAAAGAATCCTTCATGTTTTCCATTAATAATAACAGAAAAATTGGTCGTGGATATACAAACCATGATCATGTTAATAAATAAATCATCAAAACCAACCTTTACCATGATGGTCTGAAGAAAGGACCACGAGACCCTATCATAGGCCTTATGCATATCTAGCTTGAAAAGCATGGCAGATCTACCAGAATTTTCTATAGAGTGAATGGCCTCTTGAATAACAACAATGTTGTCCAGAATTTGTCTACCAAGGAAAAAATATCCTTGATTGGGTGAGATAAAATTAGATATCACCTATCTGATCCTGAGAGAAATAATTTTTGTTATCAACTTGTAGCTAGTATTGTAGAAGGTGATTGGTCTAAAATATTTAACATCTTGGCTCCCATAATTTTGGGGATGAGGTCCAAAAATGTGTTGTTGATATATTTTAGAAGTTACACATTTGTAAAGAAATATCGAACCATTTTAACCACCTCCTTTTTCATCACCTTCTAGAAATGTTGAAAGAAAAATGTAGGGAATCTATCAGGACCACGGGATTTATCAGGTTCCATATCAAGAGCACAAATCTGATCTCTTCTTCCCCTGGGATTAACAAAATATCTCTATTTTCTTGTTGGGAAATACCATTATGGAAAATTACTAAAACCTTATCCTTAGTAACACTATCTGGTTCCTTCTCTGGTAGAAAAAGATCCCTAAAATAGTTTGTAATAGTGTAATTGATTTCATTTTCATCAAAAGTAACTTCACCATCGCCCTTTTGATTTCCTTGATCTCAAGTTGGTTAGTTCTTTTTCTAGCAGAGAAATGAAAAAACTTGGTGTTTCTATCCCCTCCTTTAAAAATTTTACCTTGGATTTTGCTTCCAATACACCTCTTATTTGGCAAGGATATCATGGTATTTTATGAGAAGATTTTGTTTTTGGATTTTGAGAAGAGTATTGATACCATCCTACTCCATCAGTTCTTTTATAGTTCACAAATCCTACACATTTCTATTTTTATCCTGGAAGATATTCTCAAAGGTCTCCTTGTTCCATATTTTAAAGATATTTTTGATATGCTTCAACTTGAATCTTAATCTAAACATAGAAACCATGTGAATGGAAGTTCCAACCACTCATTTAATTATATTGAGAATATCTAGGTGTTGGAGCCACATATTTTCAAATTTAAAGTGTATTGATTTTTGGGGATAGCCATACCCAAATTGAGGAGGATTAGGTTATGATCCGACCCGATTCTGGGTAGAGAATTTAAAGAATAATGTTGGTTAATCATACATAAATGACTCACAAAAAAAATTTAGAATGATTTAGATAATTTCCTACCTTGTTCTTCTATTATCCCATGTAAACTTAGATCCTCCCAGCTCTAGATCAAACAAGTCATTTTTCATAAGAAAATTAGCAAGATCATCCATACTATCAATGTAAGAGATAGAACCTCCTTTTTTATCAGTAGGATAAAGGGGGTATTTAAATATTCCCCAATAATCTAGTCACAGTATTTGAAAAAAAAACTAAAAACTTTAATTTCCCTCCATAAGTTCCTCCTACCACTGACCAAGTTCATCTCATAAATATTGGAAACAATCCAGGTCTTTTTTGAATCAATTTTAGTGAAAAAATAGCTACATGTCTAGCCAAAGCCATAAGCATCTCTCCTTTCACAACTTTGGGATTCCAAAGAGTAACAATACTTCCTAAGGCCCCCAAAAATTTAACTCCTACCCACTGTCCCTCCTTGCAAAAAAATCCTACTAACCTATTTGAATCTTTCAAGACTCATTTTAGTTTCTTGTATAATAATTATATCATGTTTATATTTGTTCCTAATATCCTTCACTATTATATGCTTACTAGGGGTTGTTCAACCCTCTTATATTCCAAGATAGCAGAATCATTTATTTCTATTTGCATGAGAGAACCTCAAAGGCACCTGTAATCCTTTATCTATTTCTTTCTTTATAGAGGTTTCCCTCATCTCCTTATTGGTTTTCCTTCCCTTGGAAGTTTACTCTTTTCCCACATCTGCTTTAGAGTTTCTCTGTGTGTTGGCTTGGTCCTATTGACATATGTTGCTAGTGAA
This sequence comes from Taxus wallichiana var. yunnanensis, assembly GCA_018340775.1. NCBI lineage: Eukaryota > Viridiplantae > Streptophyta > Pinopsida > Cupressales > Taxaceae > Taxus > Taxus wallichiana. The sequence continues at coordinate 160,603,457 of CM031237.1, forward strand.
GTCATACCATCTAGAGAGTCCTGAACCACTCCCCCATCAATATCTCAAAATAATTTGAGGTTGTGATGATATAATCTTGCCTCTATCTGAATGAGCTTTGTCTTATTGAATAAACTTCTTCCAATGAGGGTCCAAGTACTACTTTTAGGGCATAGTTTCTATTAGATTAAGAGATATACTTTATTTCAAAAAAATTTGCATCTGGGATGAGAAGATTTCATACTCTTCTATGTCAAGTTGTCATTTTTCCTTTCCTTCCTTGAAACTCAAACCTAGTTCATTTTGGATCCATTTACCAACATTTCTTGAGGATTGTTGTTTCCTTCATAGGATCTTATTCAACCTCCTTGCTAGAGTTAACAACCTTTCCATTTCTCCCAACCTACCTCCATTCTAGATTATCTTATTTTTTTGTCACTGAGTTAAGCTTGGGGCATGTTTCTTGATTTTTTTTTTTTTAATAATGGGCCCCCTCTGAAATCATGCACCATAGTCTTCCATTTTCTACACGCAAAAGGAGATGACTCATACTCAAATATTTGCACCTAATCCCCAAATTTTGAAAACAACTTGATATTACCTTCTAGGGTGGCCTTATTTTTCATATTGACACAAAATCTAGCATGAGTTAACCTAGTCCTTTCCTTGGTGATAGGATCTAGGATATTGAGAACCCTTACTTTTTGCTATACCTATAAGGACCTCTGGTTTCTAGAACTCAAGAATTCAAACCCATGAGGCTCACCCAAATAGGATATTTAGAAACAATATTTTCAAAAGGGTTGAAATCTAGTTCCCATTTCTAGACCACCACATGAGATTTTCCAATAAACCATGGTCCTTCAGAAAAAATTGTGGTAACATGTTCTTTACTAGGTAAAGAGACCAAGAAAAAACCATTAGCATAAGTTGTTACCTTAATGGATATTTTTAGTGCCCATCCTCTCTTGGCCAAGCCCCGTAAAAGATCAATTTTGGGTTGAGATCCTAAAAATTTCACAAAGAGTGCTCCTTCTATATTTTCCTTACCTCTGTCCAAGAGAGTTTCCGGGATTTTAAGATAAAGGAAGCCCTTCTCTTTAGAAGACTCCAATCCCTCAAAAGCATTTTTGTCCAATATTTTACTTGACCAATGTTTCTACCCACATGGTCTCCTCCACAGCTTAGATTTACCATCCTTACTTGACATAGCCATATGATCTTGCCATAATCTTGGAGATTTCTCTAGGTTGAAGATTCTCGCCAAGAGTTCGTGTCCATCACCATCATTCAAAGAAGTATTTCCCGCTCCTCCGGAATTCAAATTTTGTGCATGGTGTTTTATATAATTCATTTAAAGGTATTAAAATGAATAAAGGTAAAATGTTGTTAAATAAATAAATGCGAGCATGGGTATTGTTACTTAGGAAAATAAAATTAAAATTAAATTTGGGAAACATTTCAAATAAAATTTAAGGTAACTTAGGAAACTAGTTTTAATAAAATTAATAGGAGCTAAAGTGGGTAAAATGAAGGAATTAACTTAGGGAATATTTTAAATAAAATTAATGGAAACCATGGAGGAGGATTAAACTCCGAAATGAATTTTGGGAACTAAATAATAATATTAAATTATTAAATGGTTACGACCCTTTAAGGGGTTGTAGTATTTAATTGACGGGAATTAAATAAACGCAATATAAATATGTTTAAACAAAACAAATTCCCATAGTTTTCCTAAGTATTTGATGGATTTTTGACATTGTTTTGCTGCATCAGGTTTTGGGTGTTACATTGATCATTGATTTATGTCTTTGAGTTTGGTTTAGCATTAGAAATAATATATTCGATTAACCCCATGCACAATAAGTAATATTTAAAAGAATATAAATTACCTTGCCAACATGGGAAACATGATTATGTTAACTATGGTTAAGAAATTCAACTAGATTCTCATTAGTTAGGTTTGAAACCCTAAAATCTTAATTTTCATGTGCTTATTCACTTGTGGTGGCTTTTGGAAAAGGAAAATATTCCCAATTTTTACCTCCCTTGCTACTGGAGCTTTATATTTACTTGGATGGCTCCTATTTACTTGATTTTTCTGCCATTTGTTTGACTTCCAGCTCTGTGGGGTTTTTTCTTTAAGATCTCCTTTTGTGAAATGGGTTCGATTAGATCTATGCTTAGGAGTTTCCATGATCATGTCCTCTTTTTTTCTTCTTTACATTTTAGAGCTTGGTATTTTGTAACTAAGCTATGAAATGGGTTCACATTTCTTGCTCTAGGTTATAGATATTGGATATTTGCATTGTTTCCTTTGTCTGAGAGACGGCCCTTGTAAAGGCATGGAGATTTTCTTCTACATTTTATCTATCCCAAGGGCCGTGGGTGTGAAATCCTGAAGTTACGGTTATACCGACCACCGCACAGTGTGATCGAGTTGTAGCAAATCTTGCAGTGTAGTAGAATGAGCGAGATAAAGTTTTTGTTGAAGCGCTTGCATGTTCGTTTTGGAAGGTCACTGTCCCGGTGGTGGATCCAACATGTAAGAAGCTCGATCAAATCTTGAGGCAATTTTTGCTGGTGAGGTTGAGAATTGCGTTCACTCTTGTTTTCTTTTTTTGCCGACCTAGGAAGTTTTTGTTTCAGCGCTAGCCATGGGTTAGATATGGTGGTTTTAGATGAAGCCGCGAGCTGGTGAAGTAGGCACATTTCCTCCCCTTTCATTGGATGCTGCGGGGTGTGTTCTTGCCGAGGATCCACAGCAGTTGCACTACAATGCAGTAATGAAACTAGGCAAATCGAGCTACGATTCGATAGAGGTTTCCCTTTGGGAGCACCTCCAACAAGAAGTTCGTCCAACTATGTTGTTTTCTGTTCAGTTTTGAATGCATTCTCAATTCGGGATTTCTCCTTTAAGATATTTTTATCAAAACCGATTAAGTGACAGTGTGAGTGTTACCAGGAGACCCGATGAAATTTATTACAGAGATTCTCTGTTGAGACTTTACTTGTCTTATGCTGTAACGCATGGAAGAGAATCTCTCACGTGTGGATCTGTATCATATCAGAATATTCATGAAGCACATTTTGCTTTGCAATTATATGAGCATCTTCAACGAGTCACTATATTGGCAGGCAATAAAATGGTGCATGCTTTTGTGTAGGTGACAGATCACACCCACAGGCACGGGAGATCTCTGCAATGTTGGAGAAAACGTCTTGGGAGATGAAGGTAGCAGGATTTTTGTTAGATTCAGAGCATGTGCTGAGTGATCGGGAAGGTAAAAGTTTTCCTCTGTCACCATAGTGAGAAGATGGCAATTTCTTTTGGATTGTTAAGCCTTTCCCCTGGGACAACTCTCAGAGTTGTCAGGAACCTTAATGTATGTGTTGACTGCCACACTGCACTAGGTTGTCCAAGATTGTTGCAATGCAAATTGTTGTGAGAGAGGTAAAGCAGTTCCATTTCAAAAAAAAGGGGAAATGTTCTTGTTGAGATTTCTGGTAATGCCTGGTGAAGCAAAGCCAGAAAATTCATTGGACAAAGATGAAATGATGATATCAAGTCTCTGTGGCATAAGCAAGGTGGAGAAACACTCTATTATATTAAGTTCAAAAGAGCCTTCTAACAGATGTTGACTGCCACACTGCAACCAAGTTTATCTCCAAGATTATATTGCTAGAGAAATTGTTGTGGGAAATGCAATCCGACTCTCTCATCTTAAACAATGACAATGTTCTTATGGAGATTTTTGGTGCTGCTAAGTGAAGCAAGCTGTAAGCAATGGGCTGCACATTTGCACTATAATAAGGTGCATCATATGGAACTTGCAGTGATAAGAAGGAATCAGAGTTTATTTTATTTATTTATTTCACTTTCAAAAAGTATTCCTTTCTGAATGTGAAGAGGACTGGACTGTGCTATTTTACTTCATCAGATCTGATGTATGGTATGCATCTCTGGGATGAAAAGCAAGAAGAAGAGTAGGTGGAGATTGGGAAAAGCAGGAGAGTACTGCTTGAAGGAAAAGGTTGTGTATCATCACGGTAGATGCCTACCCGAGCCAGGAGCGTGGTGTAACCATTATGTCTCGTGTCCGAGCTTCAAATCATGGGGTTGGTTTGTAGCTGTTTTTCACTGCGTGATTGTGGTGCTAGCTCGAGCTCGCAAAGCACTTTGGGTTAAAGGCAAGCAACGTCATTGAAACAATCATATGCATATGGAGATGGCGTTTTAAACCAGGCATGTTAAATCTACTCCTTGTAATAGTTTTCTACCTTCTTTCAGTATCTTGAAATGAATTTTCTTTCCTCTTGAATGGCGCCTAGACTAGATGTTTTCATGGTTGTTTATATCACTTTACTTTGATTGTGTGGTTGTTCCTTTAAATCTTATTCCAATTTCGCTGATTTTGCTTGGAATGTTCCTTCCTCTCTTATAGCTTACTCTATTTCATATTTTTGTAAATGGGTTACTCCAATATTGAGTGAGGCGGTCTAGTTCGTAGGGAAGGAAACATTATTGAGTTTTGGTTTGCTTATATGACCCTCTTTTAAAAGAATTCAGATGGTAGTTATAATTGAAGGTTACTAAATAGAAGGTTAAGCCTACATACCTCTTTTGGTTGAATAAATACGCATTTCTGTTTAAGGCTCTCTTGTTTTGCTAAAAGGTACATTAATAGTGACGTTGTGTTTGAAACTTGTTTAAGCCTATGGGCATTCCTTACTTTATGTTTGATTAGAAAATGGCATTTAGGGTTTTTTTAGAATGTACATGGTTGGTATTGTTGTACCTAGTCTAGATGAGGGATAACTGGCATTTATTTTGGCCTCCACGTGTTGAGAGTATTACTATACCTATTTCTTGATGTAAACTCTTGTTTGATTAAAGCAAGGGAAACATTGTAAGTTTAACGGAATGAAATTTCTACAATTTTTATTAAGTGTCGCAAGCAACCTATTACTAGCTAAATTTGAAACAAAAGTTGTAGGTGAATCCATGGTCTTGGACTCGTGAACTCGTTTCTGTTAGATGACAGACTGATTTCGATGATAGTATCATAGGTGGCTGTTATATTTATCTGTTTGATATTTGCTAAGGCTTTTCATCGATAAGCCCACATGGATCGGTAAAATTTTCCATCTTCTATACCTTTGGCAAGGAGTTCATAGAACTTCTAGCCACGACATAACTTCGTAACCTTCTGATAGCTATGTGCGTTGGTTCTTGGTTTGTGCTTGTACTCGTGGTAAGGTCTTTTGAGTCCGGGGCATCGTTGGTGTTTTGCCCTCTGCGTATCGAATTCCTTTGTTTTGAACTCGAATCCGTATACTTCAAACTTGGTTACTAAAAGGTCCCGGTTGTGGCCTTGTTAGGGAAATCAATTTTTATTTTAATGTTTTTTGACATTGTCTGAATTATATAAAAATTATTAACGACTTTTGAGTTTAGTCTTCCCTTATATTATGTAGAGAAGTTGACGATTAGGATAGGGTTTGTTGGTAGAATAATGGCCCTTTACGTGTCTCTTTAAATGCAGCGTTTGGAAAAGTGGATTTGTTTTGGTTAACTAGTACTACGTTTTAAGAAATCCGATAAGGAGGTAGTGGTAAACTCCTTGGTTAAAACCAAAACTATAGTTGTGTTTTTTAAGGGCGTCAAACCCATATTACTTTGAAGCCCCCTGGAAGAATTGGATAAGGTCATTTTTTTGCTTCGCGCTATGATCATAATTAGTACGCTTTGTCTTCTCTTGGACCCCTTTAGTTGGATGGAGTAAATTTTGGATTCCTATCACGTAACCCATAGCATTACATGAAGGAGATATCAACACTCTTGACTTTCTTGTTTCCAACCCATAAGGTCTTGCCTTGATTTATGTAATGTTGTTCTTACTAGTATTTGGACTTTCTTCTTGTTGGATGATTTAGTTTTCTCTCTCATGAGATTAATATTGGAGTTGTGAGTTGTGTTTTAATCCATTTCTGAATTTAGAATATTCTTTTCTTGATATTGTTAATTGTTAGCTTATTATTGCATTGTGTAGCCTTAACATGCTCAGTTCTTGTGAACTGACTTTAGTTAATATTTGTGCAGATGGATTATCCGAGTAGACTAGAAGAAAAGAGTGTAAAAGTTTCATCTATACCATTATGAAGTTCCTTGTAAAAAAATGTCCAATGTGTTGTAAATTGTGTAACATTGCTTGTAAAGAGAGAGTTGATATGACCTCTTGCCTTGTATTGTTTGGTAATGGTGAAATAAAGTGTCTTGTTCTTGTGTAGTTAAGCTTGAAATTATCCTTGTGAGAAATGGCATTCAATCTTTACATTGATATGAGTATTGTAAAACTTTGATCTTGAGAATAAATTATTAAGTTAAATCTTTCTAAGACTTAGCGACAATATTTTATAAGTAAAGAAAAATGAGTAGGTTAACCCTTAAAGAAGCTAAACAAAAATAATGATTTTATATTCAACAAATAAATGTAAAGGTGATCTATTTGAAATCAAATAATTCCATGAGTGATCAAAATGAAAACATCCTTTGTGAGGTAAACATTTATTAATCGATACCCCTAGCTAAACTAGCGAACACTATCCCTTTGGGGTGAACTCTTAAACAATCTTAAAGGAAAACAATGGTTAGTTTCTGTTATCCAAAATTCACCCCCAAGGTAACTTTGATAACATGCAAGCAATTATATTGATTCAGGGTGAAAAGTCATGTTTCTAGGGTCCCCTCATATTTGTCTAACTCCCCTGTCCAAGAGGAAGAGAGTAAGTTATGAGAAAATGCAAAAAGGGGGTTGCAGAAGGCAAATAGGTTGATCCAGGAAAAATCGTGAAAATTGGCTAAGTCCCGCTCAAGGTCGCCTCTGGGACGTTTGGGACAGAAAAGCGCGAACCGGCCGAACCGGGTGAAATCAGCACAAACAGTCCGAAACGCAGCAGGGACAAATGGGACAAAAGTACGCGGCGGGCGCGAAATTCGGTTCGACGAGAGAAAAATCGACTAGCTCACTTGAGAGGGTCGCCTTTGGGACAAGCGGGACAAGAAGACGCGAACCGCCGAACCAGGTGAAATGAGTCAAGTCAGCCCGAAAAATTCTGGGATGCGCGGGTCAAAAAATCACGGCTTGAACCGGGCGAACCGGCCGAAATAAGAACTTTTGTCTTGGGACAGTTGGGACAAAAGGCGCGAACCGGCCGAACCGGGCGAATTTGTCCCGGACAGTCCAAAAGCAAATGGGACGCGCGGGCCAAAAGTACGCGAACCGGATGGATCGACCGAAATGGGAAATTTCAGCACCAAAACCAAATGGGACAAAGGGATGCGTGGGACGCGAAAAGCCGAAATGGCCGAAGGCAGAGGAGAAAAGTCAACATTTGACCCGTGGAACTTCAAACGGCCATAACTTTTGACTCCGAGCTCCGATTTTGATAAAATTGGACTTTCTGGAACGAGCACGACGTCCTCTATGCAGTAGATGCTCTTTCCCGTCAAATGACAGAAAACGCCTGCCAGGCCCAAAATAGCTGCCTGCACTCAGAAGACCATAACTTTTGCATTTCTCAACAAAATCGCACAAAATTGGTGCCGTTGGAATCATGTTTCCGAGCCCGATGCATAGCAATCAAGAAATTCCAGATTTGATCAGAAATTGATTTATTTTTAAGAAAACGTGGCCGGGTTCGAATGGTGTTTTATTTGGTAGTGGGAGTGCATTTAAGAGGCATGGTCATCATTCTTTCTCTCTTTGCGGCACGTGGGACAGTATGGGGAGCCTTTTGCAAGTAATGTATACCCATTCCACTCAATTTAATGCCTCTTATAGGTGGTCGAAGGACAGATTTCGGGATTTCCACTTTCCCTTCTCTTCTCCTTCTCATTTTTCTACAAATTGGAGTGTTGGGCTTATTGTAAAGGGGGAGAGTTTTGGGTAGCAAAGCTCTATCAAAATTGCTTTGTGAAGCCCCGAGTGTGTTGCAGGCCCTTGTAGTGGACCCCTTGCATGGTGATCCGTGCCCTTATCTTGTAATAAATTGAATGTGCATATCATGAAGCAATAAAATATCAGTTTGTGGATATATCTTCCCCTGCTGTGTTTCCTTGCATTCTTCTTGCCCCTTTAATCTTTCTACAAGTATATTGTGTCTATTTATTATGTTCTTGTAGGAATTCATTATTATTGTGTGTGCTTGGAATATTGCTGTGAATGCATTCTGCTGGATTATGGTGAACTGTCATCACCTCTTCTAGTGTGCACTTTGCCTCTGTATTTCACACATTTGGAGATTACTCTCACACCCTCTTTTTCTGGTGTATCACCGCTTTAGTGTAGGCTTTCATTTTATGCATTCTCTCTCTCTGGTCCCTTGGAATTTTAGGTTAGAATAGCTAGTTTCTCCTGCATTAGAGTAGATTGTGGCAGGTAGTTTAGGAGCAAGAACCAGCTTTCTCTGGAGGTCTATCTCAAGTAGCAAGTCCCACAACTTGGAGATAGTACCCATGTTATCCAATCACACTGGATGCTTAGAGTGATCAAACTAGAAATCTGATCAACATCCAGGGGTGCTGTGATTCGGTGATAACAGTTTCCGGAAGATATTAAGATTTAGTAAGTAGGAGAAGACTTTAAGTGAAATACTCTTCGAGGTGTATAAGAAATTAACTCGTTGGTGAGATGAATTTGTGCAAACCATATATTGATTTCCTTCTGAAAACTTAAGTCATGAGCTAAAGGGCATCTTACCAAAATAAATAAACCCTAACCATTTCTTACTTTGTGGCTTGCCCTAGCCGTGAGTGTGTCATGTGTGGTTGGACTTCTTTGTTGTCTCGTCAAAAGAAAAATAAATTGTCCTTGATAAGTGTGAATGTTTCCGTGCTGACCTTGTGGTCTTCCCCGTAACAAATGGTTCCAAGTGTTGGTTGTAACCTTGTGACGACATGTTGTGTCGTGTTGAGTCAAAGCAAGTCAAAAAAAAAAGTTATCCTGTATTTCACTGTGTTGTTCTTGTGTTGGTATTTTTGGTCGTTACATTTTGGTATCAGAGCGTAGGTTCATGCTCTCGAACCTATGGGCCGGATTGGTGTTGTATGGTGATGTTGCATGGTGGTGGTGGTGTTACATGATGATACTGATGATGATGATGATGTTGCATGATGATGATTTATATTGGAAGAGTAATGTGCTTTAAGCGTGATGTGATTATTGTCGTAATTGTGATATTGTGAACGCACGTGATGTGTATGTCACTCAGTGTGTATTTGTCATCATGTTGATGTGTTGGGGATGAGAGTATTCTCTCTCCTTCTTGTGGATTCTAGGAAGAATTCACGTGTAAATTATTGTTTGTGATGTGTGAAAAGAATTCTAATGTGGATGACGTAGTGTTGGAGCATTGTGGCGTATTGTGATATGTGGGTGTATCAATGTGTTGTATGACTAGTTGATGTTAAAAGAAACAAGATGTATCATGATGTTTTTACCATGTTACGAAGAAATGTGTGTACTACCTTGTTATGAAGCAATTATTGTTATGTTGTGATGTTATTATGTTCATCGTATATATGAGTTGTGTAATATGTAATGCTTTATGTCGTGAATTAGGGTCATACAAAGGTGAGTGTATGAACCCTATCGTATTGTGTTTGCACTTTGGGTGCGAGAATGTAGTAAAGTGATGTATTGTGCCCTATGAATGTATAATTGTGATCTACCCCGTATATACCACCATACGTGAGACGTTATGGTAGCTATGTGTGTACCACCATGGTGTTAGTGATGTAGTTACATGTTATGTTGTGAGCCTTACACTAACCGACCCTGAGGGAGATCGGTAGAAGTGTATGTTGAGAGTGAGGAATGGTGTACCATGGGTCAATAACTCGAGTCAAAACTCGGTTTAGTAGATTACATGTGACTCTTTCCTCTCTCCCTATGTGGTTGTATGTATGCAACCCTAGTGTATCTATGACTATGTTTGGCCTTGTCGAAGAGTGGCGGGATTGATATATATATTTTACGAGCTGAGGCTCGATGTTCCGAGTGCCAGCAACTCGTTGAGTACCCCTTTGGTGGCTAGATAAGGCCACACAGTTATCGTAATGTGACATTATTATAAGTTGATTTTATTCGTAAATTGAGCTTTTACTTTATTTTTGCAAGGACCAGCATCTTTTCTTGATTGCAATGCTTTACAATTTTGGGCATTTCCGTTGTTTGTGGCACTAACATGGGGATTTTATACTAACTTTGGCCATTTGGTCATTTATTTTAGCTTGATTTGGGGTCTTCTTTTAAATTTGGAATTTTTACCGCCTTGCCCAAGGCTTGTACTTTGCCACTTGGCACTTTGATTGGATTGTTGTGCTGGTTCTAATGTCGTGATGTGTGGAATAGGGTCATGGGATGCACCATGGATTGGTTGGACCTATGGACCCGCTTCGTTGTATGGGGGTACGCCCCAAGGGGTACATATGACTAGCGGGTTATGGAGAACTACGCGTCATTATGTCACTTGGGTTAGGAGTGTCCAAACTCTGTGTGTCTTTGACCATGGGGACAACCGGCCTCCTTGAGGGAGGCAAAAGAGTTTGAGGGAGGCATAAGAGTTTGAGGAGACATAAGAGACTTGAGGGAGGCATAAGAGTTTGAGGGAGGCATAAGAGACTTGAGGGAGGCATAAGAGTTTGAGGGAGGCATAAGAGTTTGAGGGAGGCTTATGATATTTGTCTGTATGGTTGATGTTTCAGGATATATGTTGAGTTATTGTGATGTTTGGTAGTGGTCTTTTGATGTTTATAAATTCTCATGTCGGATGGTTATGTGTTGTGATGTTGTGGACATGTCATTGATTCCCTTGTGGACACTATGTACCATAGCATGGTTTGTTGTTATGTGAGTCTTTCATTGATGCAAATGGAGGAAATGTCTCGGTGGATTGTAGTACTCTTTTGGTTGAGTATTTGGTATATCGAGTCATTGATGTGTGATGAGTACCTATGTTATGTGAAGTGTGCCTATTCTATTCTGTATTTGAGTAACCTTTTGTGGTGTAATACAATCTTGAAGTATATACTTGTGTACTTGTGAATCTGTGATGTCTTGTGAACCTGATAGGGTGTTGTGGTAGCAATTCATTTTGGGCACCCACAATAAGGAATAAATCAAAACTCTTCCATGATGATATTTTTATTTTTAAAAGAAACTAAAACTTAATGTTAACGGAAAGAGACTAATGAAATGATGAACAAGAAAGAACTGCCAATCTTCACAGAACATTGAAAGTTAAAACTTCTACCAAATGTTCCTAAGGCTACCTAGTGACCCTGCTTTAATTAACTAAAATTTAAACCATAAAGTGTACTCCTCATTTGCATGATGTTGGTTACGTGCTTTTCCTTTCCTCTGTGTAATGTCGCATCGAGGACGATGCTTTCTTAAGGGGAGGAGAATGTAATGCCCCCTAACTTACCTGGACTCGGCCAACTTCATCTCCTTGGCGTGGCAGGTGGAGATTTTATTGTGCGATGTGATGGAATCAGTTTTTATTTGACTTTCCTTGTGTTCATCTCCCTCCCGCCATGGCATTAATGAACCCTGCACCATTTTGCTTGGCGTGTTCAATTTTCTCCCTGTCGGTGGCCGCACCCACTGATTTTCGGATTTGCAAATCACCTAATGTCTCCTTTCCGTCACGTGGTCTGCCTGTGGTTTCTGTCCAAAACCACGGATGCTTGCTGCGCTCCATCAATGCTGAAACAGACGTATTTGCCACGCGAAATGGGTGTGGTTCGCAAAAAAATCGTGCTGTACAGGCGAGATCCGTGGGCGTAGGACCGAAATCCTCCTAGGAAAGAGCCGTGAGGGGTGTCTGGTGTTGCAGTTGCCATAGGGCGATCCCAAGGGCCGTGGGTGTGAAATCCTGAAGTTCTGGTTATACACGACCACACAGTCGTGATCAGTTGTAGCAAATCTTGCAGGCTGTAGTAGAATGAACGAAATAAAGTTTTTTGTTGAACTATCTTGCATTTTCGTTTTGGAAAGTCGCTTCTGTCCAGGTGGCGGATCCAACATGGAAGAAGCTCGATCAAATCTTGAGGCAAGTTTTGCTGGTGAGGTTGAGATTTGCGTTCACTACTATTTTCTTTTGCTGTGGAAGTTTTTGTTTCCAGCGCCTAGCCATGGGTTAGATATGGTGGTTTTAGATGAAGCCGCAAGCTGGTGAAGTAGGCGCATTTCCTCCCCTTTCATTGGATGCTGCGGGGTGTGTTCTTGCCGAGGATCCACAGCAGTGCCTGCAACAGTAAAGAGCTAGGCAACTGGCGAGCTACAGTTCAGTAGAAGCCTTTGGGAGCGCCTCCAACAAGAAGTTCGCCCAACTATGTTGTTTTCTGTTCAGTTTTGAATGCATCCTCAATTCGGGATTTCTCCTTTAAGATAGTTTTTATCAAAATCGATTAAGTGACAGTGTGAGTGTTACCAGGAGACCCGATGAAATTTATTACAGAGATTCTCTGTTGAGACTTTACTTGTTTTATACTGTAACGCATGGAAGAGAATCTCTCACGTGTGGATCTCATGTATCATATCGAATATTCATGAAGCACATTTTGCTTTGCAATTATATGAGCATCTTGAGCGAGTCACTATATTGGCGAGCAATAAAATGGTGCATGCTTTTGTGTAGGTGATGATCACACCCACAGAGCACGGGAGATCTCTGCAATGTTGGAGAAAACGTCTTGGGAGATGAAGGTAGCAGGATTTTTGTTAGATTCAGAGCATGTGCTGAGTGATCGGGAAGGTAAAAGTTTTCCTCTGTCACCATAGTGAGAAGATGGCAATTTCTTTTGGATTGTTAAGCCTTTCCCCAGGGACAACTCTCGAGTTGTCGGGAACCTTAATGTATGTGTTAGCTGCCACCTTTGCACTAGGTTGTCCAAGATTGTTGCAATGCAAATTGTTGTGAGAGAGGTAAAGCGGTTCCATTTCAAAAAAAAAAAAGGGGAAATGTTCTTGTTGAGATTTACGGTAATGCCAGTGAAGCAAAGCCGGGAAAATTCATTGGACAAAGATGAAATGATAATATCAAGTCTCGTGGCATAAAAAGTGGAGAAACACTCTATTATATTAAGTTCAAAAGAGCCTTCTATGAGATGTTGGTTGCCACACTAAACCAAGTTTATCTCCAAGATTATATTCTTTGAGAAATTTGTTGTGGGAAATGCAATCCGACTCTCTCATCTTAAATAATGACAATGTTCTTATGGAGATTTTGGTGCTCTGTGCTAAGTGAAGCAAGTCAGTAAGCGATGGGCTGCACATTTGCACTATAATAAGGTGCATCATATGGAACTTGCGGTGATAAGAAGGAATCGAGTTTATTTTATTTATTTATTTCACTTTCAAAAAGTATTCCTTTCTGAATGTGAAGAGGACTTAGGCTGTGCTATTTTACTTCATCGATCGATGTATGGTATGCATCTCTCGGGATGAAAAGCAAGAAGAAGAGTAGGCGGAGATTGGGAAAAGCGGAGAGTACTGCTTGAAGGAAAAGGTTGTGTATCATCACGGTAGATGCCTACCCGAGCCAGGAGCGTGGTGTAACCATTATGTCTCATGTCCGAGCTTCAAATCATGGGGTTGGTTTGTAGCTGTTTTTCACTGCGTGATTGTGGTGCTAGCTCGAGCTCGCAAAGCACTTTGGGTTAAAGGAAAGCAACGTCATTGAAACAATCATATGCATATGGAGATGGCGTTTTAAACCAGGCATGTTAAATCTACCCCTTGTAATAGTTTTCTACCTTCTTTCAGTATCTTGAAATGAATTTTCTTTCCTCTTGAATGGCGCCTAGACTAGATGTTTTCATGGTTGTTTATATCACTGCCTGATTGTGTGGTTGTTCCTTTAAATCTTATTCCAATTTCGCTGATTTTGCTTGGAATGTTCCTTCCTCTCTTATAGCTTACTCTATTTCATATTTGTCTAAATGGGTTACTGCAATATTGAGTGAGGCAGTCTAGTTCGTAGGGAAGGAAACATTATTGAGTTTTGGTTTGCTTATATGACCCTCTTTTAAAAGAATTCTGTGATGGTAGTTATAATTGAAGGTTACTAAATAGAAGGTTAAGCCTACATACCTCTTTTGGTTGAATAAATACGCATTTCCTGTTTAAGGCTCTCTTGTTTTGCTAAAAGGTACATTAATAGTGACGTTGTGTCTGAAACTTGTTTAAGCCTATGGGCATTCCTTACTTTATGTTTGATTAGAAAATGGCATTTGGGGTTTGTTTTAGAACTGTACATGGTTGACTGTTGTACCTAGTCTAGATGAGGGATAACCTGGCATCTATTTTGGCCTCCACGTGTTGAGAGTATTACTATACCTATTTCTTGATGTAAACTCTTGTTTGATTAAAGCAAGGGGAAACATTGTAAGTTTAACTGAATGAAATTTCTACAATTTTTATTAAGGGTCGCAAGCAACCTATTACTAGCTAGACTGAAACAAAAGTTGTAGGTGAATCCATGGTATTGGACTCGTGAACTCGTTTCCTGTTAGATGACAGCTGATTTCAGTGATAATATCATAGGTGGCTGTTATATTTATCTGTTTGATATTTGCTAAGACTTTTCCTCGATAAGCCCACATGGATCGGGTAAAATTTTCCATCTTCTATACCTTTGCAAGGAGTTCATAGAACTTCTAGCCCGACCGCATAACTATGTAACCTTCTGATAGCTATGTGCGTTGGTTCTTGGTTTGTGCTTGTACTCGTGGTAAGGTCTTTTGAGTCCGGGGCATCGTTGGTGTTTTTCCCTCTGCGTATCGAATTCCTTTGTTTTCGAACTCAAATACCGTATACTTCAAACTTGGTTACTAAAAGGTCCCAGTTTGTGGCCTTGTTAGGGAAATCAATTTTTATTTTAATGTTTTTGACATTTTCTGAATTATATAAAAATTATTAACGACTTTTGAGTTTAGTCTTCCTTATATTATGTAGAGAAGTTGACGATTAGGATAGGGTTTGTTGGTAGAATAATGGCCCTTTACGTGTCTCTTTCGTGCAGCGTTTGGAAAAGTGGATTTGTTTTGGTTAACTAGTACTACGTTTTAAGAAATCCGATAAGGAGGTAGTGGTAAACTCCTTGGTTAAAACCAAAACTATAGTTGTGTTTTTTAAGGGCGTCAAACCCATATTACTTTGAAGCCCCCGGAAGAATTGGATAAGGTCATTTTTTTTTGCTTCATGCCTACGATCATAATTAGTACGCTTTGTCTTCTCTTGGACCCCTTTAGTTGGATGGAGTAAAGTTTGGATTCCTATCACGTAACCCATAGCATTACATGAAGGAGATATCAACACTCTTGACTTTCTTGTTTCCAACCCATAAGGTCTTGCCTTGATTTATGTAATGTTGTTCTTACTAGTATTTGGACTTTCTTCTTGTTGGATGATTTAGTTTTCTCTCTCATGAGATTAATATTGGAGTTGTGAGTTGTGTTTTAATCCATTTCTGAATTTAGAATATTCTTTTCTTGATATTGTTAATTGTTAGCTTATTATTGCATTGTGTAGCCTTAACATGCTCAGTTCTTGCGAACTGACTTTAGTTAATATTTGTGCAGATGGATTATGCGAGTAGACTAGAAGAAAAGAGTGTAAAAGTTTCATCTGTACCATTATGAAGTTCCTTGTAAAAAAATGTCCAATGTGTTGTAAATTGTGTAACATTGCTTGTAAAGAGAGTTGATATGATCTCTTGCCTTGTATTGTTTGGTAATGGTGAAATAAAGTGTCTTGTTCTTGTGTAGTTAAGCTTGAAATTATCCTTGTGAGAAATGGCATTCAATCTTTACATTGATATGAGTATTGTAAAACTTTGATCTTGAGAATAAATTATTAAGTTAAATATTTCTAAGACTTAGCGACAATATTTTATAAGTAAATAAAAATGAGTCGGTTAACCCTTAAAGAAGCTAAACAAAAATAATGATTTTATATTCAACAAATAAATGTAAAGGTGATCTATTTGAAATCAAATAATTCCATGAGTGATCAAAATGAAAACATCCTTTGTGAGGTAAACATTTATTAATCGATACCCCTAGCTAAACTAGCGAACACTATCCCTTTGGGGTGAACTCTTAAACAATCTTAAAGGAAAACAATGGTTAGTTTCTGGAAGATATTAAGATTTAGTAAGTAGGAGAAGACTTTAAGTGAACTACTCTTCAGTGTATAAGAAATTAACTCAGTTGGTGAGATGAATTTGTGCAAACCATATATTGATTTCCTTCTGAAAACTTAAGTCATGAGCTAAAGGGCGTCTTACCAAAATAAATAAACCCTAACCATTTCTTACTGTGGCTTGCCCTAGCCGTGAGTGTGTCATGTGGTTGGACTTCTATGTTGTCTCGTCAAAAAGAAAAATAAATTGTCCTTGATAAGTGTGAATGTTTCCGTGCTGACCTTGTGGTCTTCCCCGTAACAAATGGTTCCAAGTGTTGGTTGTAACCTTGTGACGACATGTTGTGTCGTGTTGAGTCAAAGCAAGTCAAAAAAAAAAAAGTTATCCTGTATTTCACTGTGTTGTTCTTGTGTTGGTATTTTTGGTGCGTTACACCATCCTTTATTCTTGGTTCATTCCATGAGGTTTTTGGTTGTGATTTTATGGCCAATCGAGTCATTCAGCTTGGTGTGATTTAGGGTTTGTATTGAGTGGATCGAGCTCAACAAGTATTTCCATTGCTCATTCTTATTGTGCAAATCACATTGTTTTTATTGAGGAGTTTCGTGTCTTACTTTGACAGTTTTCATATGGCTATTGATTGATTATATATATGAGTCGCTATTGTTCTGCATATGCATGTGAACTATGTTTTTCATCATTCGAGTTGGCTATTGTTGATGGGTTTCGGTGTTGCCATTTTTACGTCTTCCCAACTTAGCGCATTTGGGTCGGATCTCTTCACTATTCAATTTTAATCTCTCTCTTTCTGAACTCATTTTTCTATAGATATATATATCGATTCTTCTCTAATATAGTGGGGCTTGGTCATGGAAATTCACCTCTTAACTCGATCAAGCTACCTAGACAGTGAGCCCTTAATTTCCAAGGTGTTCTTGATTTAGATTTATCTCATTTTGAAAACTCATCCAAGTTAAAGATAGTCATGATTTGTATTTGGTTGGAGCTTAGTATGGTGAGTTGACTCAACCTCAAGGGTCTTAGATAGTTATTTCCTTATTTGTACAAGCTCATTATGAGATTTTTGGAAATGAATTGTAGTTTTTTGAGATAATGGGCTTGTTCTTTATCCATACGAGCCTCTTGATCTCATTCTAAATTGAGACAAGATCGACCTTGTGTTCAGTGGTTCATTTTTTTAATTTTCATAAATCAAGTTTGGTATGATTTTCTTTTTGATCTTGCCCTTGTGTTGATCTGGGATTGCCCATCCATGCTCATCTGGGCCCGCATTCTTTACTAAACTAGGAATACTTTCTCTTTCTCGAGATATGTAAAAAGGTAAGTCAAACATGGAAATTTTTCTACATTTAAGCTTGTTGGATAACTGCAAAACTTGGTGTATTTCTAAATCATACCCATACTTAATTTAAAGGATTATGAATATATCTTGAAGTCTGTTTCATTTGCAAAACCTGATGGCTATCTTTCGAGCTTCATGGTTATAGCTGTAAATTTTCCATTTCTTTGCACAACCCTCAAAATTGAAACTCATGTAACAATTGAAAATGTTTACTTGTAAATTTTTTTCCTTCGGATGCTTGGTTGTAACTTGATGTGAAAATGGTAAGAACCATATTTACTTTTAAAGTTACAACTCTATCTTGTCAATAAACTCTGAAAATATGCACTTTGCAACTTCATAGATTTGTAATGCATTTCATTTGTTCAGTTTAAGAAAGTTGCTATTTTTTGGAGTTCATTGAAACTTCATCCATTCCGAAACTTTGTTCTCAATTTATAGTTATCATTTTTTAATCTGAAATCTGATAGCATCTCTCCTACAAAATGAATGACTATTTTTGTAGATGTAATAATAATCCATTCTTATACACTTTGAAATACATTCTGAAAAACCTTTCCTTGAAAATTGATGAAAACCTTGTAAAATGTAAATGGAACTCTCCTTTTTTTTTTTTTTGATTGTTGGCATATTTCGATCTAAATATTATCATTAATTCTTCTCACTTGGAAACTTCAAAGATGAAAATATATAGTTCTTGCTATAAAAATGTCCTGAGATAAAGTTAGGCTCTATATCACATGAATTTATCTTCAAGCTCTAGATAATTATAACACATCCAGATTATGGCACATGATTGTAACTTGTGGTCTTCTCTGTAATTTATATTTTGCAAGCTGAGTACTCATAAAAGCGTGTATTTTTCTTCCTAAAACATTGTTAGTCAGTGCATTTTAGCTTTGCAATATGAGATTTGGTGAACACTTGTATCTTATTTACACAGTGTGAAATTATACTTGACATATGTGTTATATTATTTGATTAACAATGGAAACCTATAATTTTCTCGTAAATAATGGTCATCATGTAATGGAGAAGGGTAACCCATAGCTATAACTACTTCTTTTATCTACTTTTTCAAGTACAACAAAGCCACAACTCGAATAATGTAGAAGGAGCTTATATGAAAGTGGATCTCATCCAACAAGAAATGACAATTTCCTCTTACTCATTATATTTCTAGCTTTATATTTATATGCATTGTTTTACCTTTCAGCTATATCCATGGCTTCTTTTGGGTTTTGTAATGTTAGTCCTTATAAATATAAACAAATGTTTATTAAATGAGTAATTTTTTGTTTCCTCTATCTTGATGTAATTGTATAATTAAAATAGCATATGAAAACCTTTTTTTCTACATCTATATATAATCATCATTACTAAACTATAAATTGTTTGTACTTTTTTAACAATCTTAAATTGATAATCTGATATGAATGAATAATAACCCTCATAACTGAAATTTTCTCCCATAATGACAACTTAATACTAAATCGGAATTCCTATTGCTTTTAAAATGTCTTTTTCTAATGTATGGTGTTTTTCCCATATTATTTAGAACCATGCATCGGTCTATTAAGGGTTGATGCATTATTGTGACGAAGATACATACTAGAAAGGCATCCTATGTGGGGAATGGGCATCAAAAACCAATAGTAAACCTAGTTTTTCATTGATTGGCAATTCATTTTGCCAAGACAATAAATTTTTTAAAAAAATTGTACCCTTTTATCAATGATGACCAAAAATGGTTAACATGTAATGTATGGATTTTTGTAATTTTAAAAATAAATAGTCTTTTTCTTATTCTAGTCTTGTCACATGTATGGTGATGATTTGGCTATTTTTGAATTTTTTAGCAAAGAAACTATTATTTCCCCAATAAATATTGGTAAATAATGAAAAGACTACAACATTGTCCCCTATGTGGGTATGTGGAAAATCAGGGATTTTGAAGACAACCTAACCATAGTTAAAATAGACATGATTAGATTGTATCCATAGTTGGAAAATCCCCAATTAGGGTCAAACCCTAAAAATAATTCACTTTGTATTAGATTTCTGGGAGTTTCATCCCTTGGGGAAACTCTTACACATTTTCAAATGACCGCCATTTTGCTTTGCAGCTCTGTGCTAACTCTGGTTTTCTTTGCTTTGGGAAATATTTCATTGCTTCCATGAATTCATTCTAGTTTCCATATTTATTTGTTGTGGCTGCCATTAATTAACTTTTCCCTCTTTCCTACTTTGTCCGCATCTCTTGATTTTATCTCAGCTCATGTTAGTTTCAGATCTAGGTTTTTCTATTTTAAATTACCATTTTGGAGGGAGATTCCGCTTTTGGTTTTTCATTTAGCTTCTAGCTTGCCATCTATTTCATGTCATGGATATATTTTTTGAACCTTTAAGTCTTGTTTATGATGTGTTTACCACAGAGTTTGGCATAGTTCGAGCTTCTCTTGTTTATGATGTGTTTACCACAGAGTTTGGCATAGTTCGAGCTTCTCTAGTTGATTTAGAGTATTTTATTCATTATTTTTGATGATTTGGAACTTTAGTATGAACTTAGTTGCAATGGATGCATCAAAGCATATAAGTTTTTCCATTTTTATTTTTCCAAAGGAAATATCCACTAAACTATACACATTCTTGAAATTACACTAAGTAACAAAATGTCGTGTTCAAAGTATAGAATACATGTAAATGTTTTTTTGTTAAGAAAAAAATGTGGTCTTTTAATTAATTTTATTCATACATTGTTTCTTATTTTATAATATAGCAACAACCATAAAACTTCTATTTTAAATGAAAACTTGTTTTTTCAGCATGTAATTTTAGATCTATGTTCTAGATTTGAATATCTAGTCCCTCACAAATTTTCATTTTATTGTTATTTATTAGAGAATATATTTTCAGAATAAGGTCATACATATGTTTATGCAAATTATATTCCTTTTATGCCAATATATTTTCAGATTTATATCGAAATTAATTTGTTTTCAAAACTACAAAAAAGAATTCAACAATTAGAGATATTATTTTTTTTCAATTTTTGATATATTTTACTATTTTTCAAATGTGTGTAAATTGTACTCTTGATTGTCGTAAAATACCATACATTGGAATTTTTCTTAAAAAAATAGTAGAAAACTCTTTTAAAAAATAAAAATTATATTTTTATAAAGGTAATAAAAATCTATATTTTGGTGTAATTTTTGTAATTTAACTAATTTATGTTCCCTAAATATGTGGCACATGTTGGGAATTAATTATCCTCTAAATTGATTAAGGTCCAAAATGTACCACATAGGCTCCACATAAGGGTGTTCGCGCAAAGGATGGTTATCCTAAGGGGGATTCACGTGAACGCCCATTATGTATAATTCTATTTATGCACTCTCCAAAAAGTGTGGAAGGTAAAATATTACTTATCGGTTCACCTAAACCCCATTTCCTCAAGGGAGTTCATGCAAACAAGGTCTTCAGGTGAACCCCTTTTTTGATGACATGGCGTAGTGATAAGAGGGGGTTCGGGTGAAGGGTGTGTTCCCTCGAACTCCACTAAAATATGGCTAGACCCAACTCCTTAATCATTTTTTTGGAACACAAAGTGGGAAATAGTATTTTTCTTTAACCTGGATATGTTTATTTTTATTTGAGTTGGGTGCTCTGTGATGGATTTGTCATGTTGCCTTCACAAGTTTAACTCACCAAGTATTTTACTAGTTCAGCGTTAAAAACAAACTCTGTTTTTGTTGTGATCTCGAGATCTGCTGAAGATGAGTTAGATTTAGGGAGTTTTAAACTGTGATGGTGCACATTTTTATGGGGCCTTGTTTTTATCTTATGTGAGATTGTGAGGTATTTAATGGGTGAGTGAAGAGGAGCGTGATTTTCACTCCTTATGTCTCACCCATTTGGTCATTCTGGTGGGATTTGTACTTATCTGTATGGTGTTACAACATGGCTCACCTTTTACATTTGGGTTCATTCCCTTCAAATACATCATTTTTCTTTTCATATTTTCATATCGGTGTGTGAATATCCCAGCTCGAGTAATGGTTGTGCTTTGTAAGATTTTTTTAAATTTATTGGAATCTTCCCATTTTGGATTCCTATATTTGTTGTTACGTGACTCATCTCACCTAGGTTTCAATATATCTCATTATTGCATTGTAAGAAAACTCTATTCTAAATCCCAGATCAATGATTTATTTTCATTTTCTCACAGCTTAACTCAGCCATGATGCTTTTTCATAGCCCCATTATACATGATTACCCATCTTTACTAAGATGGAGTAATTATCATACCTGAGATACTTTCAACTGCCTCGGATTGGGGAAAATGGGGTAAGTCACGCATTGAATCTACTACAAACCTCGGAGATAATTATATTTTAAATTTTCATGCATTACTATTTTTCCTGCTTTGAATGAAAAAGGAGGTCGCTTAAGACTTGAAGGTTCTAATTTTGAAAAAACTTTTTGAGTATTAATGAAGGCTTGTAACTACTCATTTTCATATTTGGTTTTATAGTTGTAGCTTTTCGTCTTTCTGCAAACTGAAGACTATACCATGATCTCGAAATACTTTTTCATAAACTTTGTTTCACATAAAAGCATTGCTAATTGGTTCCTTAGATGCACTGGAAGCTTAATATAAAAAAGGACTAGGATGTTTATTTGATGGTTGTAGATAACCATTATGTGCTCTGAAAGCATTTCGTAGATTAGATATTTACATTTTGTTATTCTATTTTCTGACATCTATGGATGTAAACTCCAATATGCCTTATAACAGTGTTGTCGTTTTTAAATACATGGTTGTTTTTAACTATGGATATCTTAAATGAATTTTTATCCATCATTGTTTGAATGGGATATGAGGAAATTGTAATACACTTCCATACTTTTCATTAGATAGATGAAAAACCCTTTTCAGTGACTCTGCACATATTTTTTATTAAGAATAAACATTTTTTAACTCTGGACCCACCTAAGGGAAAAAGGGTTGAAGCCCAAATAAAACAATGAAGAACAAGAGAAACCCAAATGGAGAAGATTTTAAGAAAAAAAAATAGTAACCCCTACGTAAAATCAATAACAAGAACTGTAGTCAACCAACAGTCAAAGAATAATGATATGAGTTTCATATGAGAAGGGGCTGAATTCAGTTTAGAAGAGACACTTTTATTTCTTTGGATCACCAACGTACACTCCTCCTTATTAAGGTTTGAATAAAAATACCACATGAGAATAACATATAAGGAGGAAATAGGTCAAAGAGGAGAGGGATTAATAACATGTAACAAGTTAAAAGAAAAACCCCGGCCATGGATTTGAGATTTCACAGACTGCGCAGAGCAAGGAAATGTATTGTGGCCTAAACAAATTTTGGTATGGTATTTATTTTATTGTAGGGAGGTCCCTGACCCCACCCCACATCCAAAAGTAAAGGGGTGTGGGGGTGGGGTCGTGACCTCCCCCCCACCATTCCCACCTCAAGCTGCATGTGCAGGCCATGGCCTGCATCCTTAGTGATTTTATTTTATTAAAACTTTTGTTATTTAAAACACGTTTACATATAAGTTTATATATATATATATATATATTTTATTGTATTGTGGAGGGGGAGGTCCCTAACCCCGTCCTCCATCCCAAAGTAAAGGGGGTGTGGGGGTGGGGTCAGCGACATCCCCCACCATTCCCATGTAAAGCTCCACGTATAGGCCGTGGCCTCCATCCTTAGTGATATTTATTTTATTAAAACTTTCTGTTATTTAAAACACGTTTACATATAACTTTATATATATATACATATATATATATATATATATATATATATATATATATATATATATATATATATATATATATATATATATATATGTAAGTATATTAATATATTAAAATTAATATTAATAATATTTTAATATCAATAATGTTGTCAATAGGTAGTAATGTTTCTATTATTAATAGTATTAACAAATCTAAAACTTATACTTAAAATTTCTCTTAAAATTTGGTAGAAATATTTCCAAGTGTTAGTTTAAATTTATTTTTTCCTACCACTACGATTTTCTTGATGTCTAATTTAGAATGAAGTTAGTTTAACCTAATAATACATTTACAAAATCAATAGATCTAAGGTCTACTTTGCAACTATGTAGTTCCTTTACACAACTAGATTTAGGAATTATTCTATTTTATTGGGCAAGTAAATGAAAATTAAAATTTAAGTTCTTTCCATCTATAAATATAAAGTTTGACTCTCTTTCAACCAATACAAAAAAATTTCACAAATATAGTCTAACTTTCCATTATATGCCTTTCAAACAATACAATAGAAATTAATATTTCTTTCCTTTGCAACATACAAGTTTCAAACATGCCCACAAGAACTTTCAACAAGATCTTTCCAATAGATTTAAAACAAGATCAACACACCTATGTGAGATGATCAATAAGATAAAATGTATACAAGTTGTTTCCTCCTTTCAACTACATTTCCATTGTATCCACTTGTTTCACTAAAATTGTCTTTCTTTCCCACATACATTATAAATTAATAACAAATATTTAATGTAACATTTATTTTCAAAACAATACAATACTCTTCCACTTGAAGTGGAATTTTTTTACAAGAAGGTAACTATAATGGAAGATTTCTTAGTCTTCTATAAGTGCTCCAAGTTTCCAAATCTCCAAAAAGGCTCCATATTTTCTCCACTTGATCACAACAACAAATGGGGGAGAGGAAACACTCTCCACCTAACCAAAAATCCAATGAGGAGGAGAAGTAATCCCCCTTATTGGCCTCAGAGCCCCAACCAAAAGGAAATAAGGGATAGATAAAACACATGGCAACTATACAATGCTTCCACATTTACTTTCAAGAAACAAACACACGGGAAATATGACTACAAACATTAATTTTTAAGCAAAACAACTTCCAAAAAAATGGCTCTAAAACAAGCCAAGTAGAGTTAGGAATATGGGGATACCCTTATGCCTCCCAAGGGTTTGGATTCCCACCTCTAAAATCCTCCAAAACAAAATTAATCCCAAAATATATTATGCCTCCCTACGAAAAACAAATATATGTCTTTTATGCTTCTCTCTCTTATGGCTCCCTCAATGCACAAAATAACAAAGAGAACAAGGTGGGGCATCAAAACCCACTCCCTCATAAAAACAAAAAGAAGCTCATATGCCTCCCAACATATTTCATCCCCATTTCACTATCTCAACAAAAATTTAAGCCATTTCACTAGCCAACACTTGAAGAAAGAAAAAACATCAATACACACATAACATATAAGAAAAACAAGGAAGAAAACAAGGGTGCAAGACCATACCTTTCCATTAAAGCTCTACTTTCCAAGCATGTCCTAAGGTAATCCAATTTCAAGCAATTCCAAGCACCCTTCAACTCCAATAAGAAAGCATTCCAAAATGAAAGAGCCAAAAACAAGCAAGTAACCCAAAATACTTCCCAAAAATTCCTATAAATAGAAAAGAGGAAGAGGGGGGTGATGTGGCTCCATGTAGGATGCCACATCATTTCTTCTCCATCTCACATCACCCAAGTCAAACCTGTACCAGAAGGCATAATAAATGGGTGGTTGAGAGGAATGATAACCCTCTTACACAGAGACCAATCCAATCCCACGTCCCATAAGGAAAAAAATTAAACACATGTAAGAAAGTGCAATAAAATCTCACCTTTTACCTAAAAATCACATAATGGGTTATATCTATGAACTGACCCATAGATAGGGTTGGTATAAGAAATTAATAGGTGTGGGACAAGTTTAAATTGTCCCACAAGCCTCAAAAAAGGGCCCTTAAGCTGAAATCCGAGTTTCCCAAGTAGGCTAGAGTGTACAACACTCAAAATCACATACACTCAACTAATAAACACAAGGACCAAATACCTAACTACTCCATAAATTGCTCCCTTTTGTAACATCTAAAATTTAGCTTAATAATATGATTAGTTCACTTAATTAAGACACATAAACCAATTAATGATAAAAGGAATTACATCAAAAATTAAATCACATACACCAAAATTAAATAAAGAAAGGAAAATAACTATACACAAACCCTTGGTCACAATTGGAGGTCATCCCCCCATGGGGACCCCCTAACAACAAATAATAACACACACAACATAACACAAGTTGCCATGGTGACCATTGTTGTATCCATCTAGTATTCCGATGTGGTTGGTCTCCAATCCCCCTTTGATTGTTGTGATATAATTACCTATAAAATCACACAATACCTCCTTCATCCTCATGGCCGCATCAAAACATCCAAGATAAAATATATATATATATATATATATATATATATATATATATATATATATATATATATATATATATATAGTCAATAATCATCCATATATAAATGAAATCATCATCTAGACAAATAATGTTATTATTTTAAAATTAAAACATCTAAATTCTATATTTTACCAATACCAAGAAGATCAAAGGTTATTTCAACTACTAAATCCTACTCAATATGATGAGAATGCCAAATGTCAGAAATATATAAATATGTCAACAACACATCATCATCAATATAAAATGTCTCTCTAAGAATCCACACAAATCATACTATGAATCGAAATCCAACAATAGTCCAAGTATCTCTATCATCTAACATCATGCTAAGCCCAACTTATACAATAATATCCATGTATATAGTCAACATTAATCAAAATCAAAGTATAATCAGTGTTGAAGGGAAGTGGGCACTAAATTCATGGCATGTTCCAATGAGTAGTGATCTAATTGATGGATCATTGTGTCCTTCTAAAAGTGCAGAAATATCTAGGAATGTAGATAAATAAGGATCTTGGGATTTAGTTGTATCATCTCGGTAATGTGGGATAACTTCCTTCTTATCATTATCATCATCCTCATAATCTATGAAAAGTTATGTTAAGCTTAAAACATGTTTTTATTTGTCATGAGGAAGCTATAAAAATGATAATCCTTCCTTAGATTGGATTTGAAAATGCTATTCATTTAAATATGCTTCCCCGCTCTCTTATGGGAAGCTTATCATGCACAATTTTAATGTTATTACTCTAAAAATCATAATCATTAAATTCGGTTCAATTATTTTCCCTACTAGAAGACTTTACAGCCTCAACATCTTTGATATGAAATTCGAGAACCTTTTGCTGCTCGGTCAAAAAAATTATCATGCCTTGTAGCTCAGGTAATGGAAAGAAGTTTTCCTAAACTTTTATTTATTATCAAATTCTTTCTGCTGCTCGAAAAGATCCACTTATTTCATGAACTCCTCCAACTATGGAATCTCGTGAAACTCAAACCTATGATTTTTCATATAATCCTCTTTATTGATGTTTTGATTGCCTCCTTACTAAATTGGGCTTGGAAATGAGATAGGAGGGTGGGATAGGTTTCAAATTCAATTTGAATTTTTATACAAATGGGAGCTTGTAAAATTAACTTTTGGAAGAGAGGGGGTGGGTATAACAACATTGAAAAAACTATGAATTTTAAAATTTGGTTGAGACGGTTGACAAGAGAGACGGGCATTGGATTATTAAGGGAAAGGTAAGTGGGAAAATCCTAATAATAGGGTTCCTCAACCTTATTCTAATTAACCTATAATGCTTGTAAGTATGTAATACAATCAGTCAAATGAGGAAAAGTGTCTATTATTACCTCAAGTATCTATTATGGGATAAGATAACTACGAATAGGAACTCCCAATTGACAAGGATGATCTAAACCAGATTGTTTAACTTGGCAAATTTATAGTTTCTCATTATAATCCTACCATATCTACTCCAATTTCTGAACACCTCCTTATAAATATGCCTCTTTTGTTGAATTACTTCTATAACCTACATATCCTGCATACCCTGCATAATCTTCTTCCTAAACATCACCATGATCATAAACGTAACCATGTTAATTTTTAAGATTACTATCATGGACATACTCATTTTGGTAATTGTTATAGTAATGATGTGGAGGAGAATATGGTTAAAATGGAGGTGGATTTAAATGGTACAACTGTTGAAAGTGTGCAATCATGATTACATGACATCATAAAAGATGGAAAAATGGAAAAAAATCTCATTGAATGGAAAAAAGGGATTTTTAGATCAGCAAATTAATCATATATGTTACTTCACACCTACATTTACATCCTACATAGAGAAATATTTATGCATGTGTACCTTGTGCGCTAAATATCATGCTTAAACATTTCTTCAATGCAACATTGGGTCTCTCCCTCCACCACTTGAGATGGATGAAAGTAATCATCATGGAAATATTTTTATGTTAATTTTTATTGTGCCTATTGCAAATGCACGCCAACTTAGTGATTGATGTATCAATAATTTTTATGTTAAAAATAAAATAATTTCGATCTGCAAATGAAATCGAACTAGATGGGCATACTAAATCCTCCAAGTGTGCTAATGATAATGCAAAGATAAATATAATTTGGAATTCAACTATTTTTATCATATGGTACCACCTCTATCTTCAACTATGTTATGTGATTGGATGCAATGATTGAACTCTTATTCCTATCACATCCTCTCAATTTTTTATTACTTTAAACTACTTTGATAATCTATATATTCATGCATATAATATTGATGTTCTTATACATAACATTTTTGTTAATTTGAATAGCGGGAATACTATATGTGCTCTCAAGATACTCCACTCTATTGAGTATGCTAAAAATAGCATCACATGTCACTCTAATCATCATTTTGACATACAATTTTACCTATTAGTGTTGGATTTATTGCTTTCCACATAGGTTTCGTTTCTAGTAGCCACTTATATTATCACGGATGATATGCATTTAGTTCATCCTTAGTAACATGATCTTGCTTTATTGTTACATGTATCTTACACTAATCATCAAGTTTATTTAGCAATAGGAGGTCATTCCAATTTGGGATGTTCCATTTGAGGATCCTCTTTCTACTATTACAAGGCTTGGATAAAATTGATGTATCCACCTTATGTATAATTCCAAGATCTTTCCATATCCCTTTACGATCTTCTAAATCCTACCATAGCTCCCATAACCTTGAGGACAAGTCTAATTTCTCCGTTGAGGCATGACATTCCCTACACCCGTAATCATTGTTTTTCTTGATTTACTCCTGAAATTCCATTGTTCCACTTTGAGTTTTTCAAAATACTTTGATATATCAAGTACTCTCTATACAACTTCTTTATGTTTGTGCACATGCATCACCTTGTCGAGGATATTCCTTTGCTTCAAAATGATAAAAAAATACTCATTTTTATTCCTATGTGGAGATTTATTTTACCTTATATATTAGTAACTTCCTCAATCCACTAAGATCTTTCCATATCCTTTTTTAGGTTTTAACTCCTACCATAGCTCCCATAACCTTGAGGAAAAGTATAATTTCTCCGTTGAGGCATGACATTCCTACTGTCATCTTGTTTTTCTATATTTACTCCTAACATTTCATTGTTCCACTGATTTGTTTCAAACTACTTTGATACATCAAGTACTCTCCTTTACAACTTCAAGATGTTTTTGCACATATAATCACCTTCATAGAGGATATTACTTAGCTTAAAATTACTAAAAATACTCATTTTTATGCCTATGTGGAGATTTATTCTACCTTAGATATTAGTAACTTCCTCAATCCACTAAATTATACTTCCCTACACATGAAACAAAATTACAAATAATGTTAGCATGTTCCTCTCAAAGAAGAAATTTAGCATAAGAATACCTTATTACCAAGTATCTCTTGGAATATATATCTTGGTGAATGGCTAAATTTTTTTTTACAGGATTATGCGTACCATTAGAATGCATCTCATTTGATATCACTATTTATGTTGGTTATGTAGATCATCAACAATAAATGTTTATATAATTTTGCTAGCAAATATTAACAATAACTTAAATTAATTGGGGATAATAGATAACATAAATTTTAATGGTATAGATCTTTTATGAAAATGGTGTTAAAAATATAATTATTATAGAAATCAATGTATAGTGTAAATTATAAAAAACTAGAGTAAAAAGTTGTTTATATGATCATCCACAATGTATATATTATTTTATGGAGGATACATTATCAAGATTTTAGTGGTATATATTTTTTTACTTTTTTGTTTTGAATCTTATAATGGTGCTGAAATTTAGAATTATGATCTATATTGTATTGTAGTTAAACTATCCTTAATTATAATTTTTATTATTTTCAAAACATATGGAAAAATTGTAATTTTTCCACAATAAAATTATAAGATTATTAGTATTCCACAAATTAAAATTTAACATTTATAAAATTCTGAAAAAGTTACATTATATATTATAAAAACTATCCATTAAAAATTGCTAATCCACATTTTTCTCAATAAACTAATTATTTTGTGAACAACATTGTGGATAATTGATAAATTACTCTCTTATTAAAGATTCCAAATTGTAGGAAGAATACTTATTTGTGTGTGGGTGAGTGATGGCTTATGTTTGTTCATATGCTAATATCTCCATTAGCAATTAGCTCCACTTGCATGTTTGTGAAATTAAAAACAATGTTTGATGGAGACGTTAATATTAAAAATATGTTTTTGGATATGGATATGGCTTATGTTTGTTCATAGGCTAATATCTGGAAAAAAAAAAAAATGCTTATGAATTAGCTCCACTAGCATGTTTGACAAAATTAAAAAACAATGTTTGTTGGAGACGTTAATATTACAAATATGTGTACATGGATATGGATCCACTCTTAAACAAATTTTCCACGTGAGATAATTCACATACACTGAGACATTAGTTCCCTGCCACTGCCATGGAACCTATTTGTAATTCCCCATTCATCGTTGCTCGTTTGCTTCTACAACGACCGTGCTTCTTAGAGTTGAACGTTGTTGCATTTCCTTTGAAACGTTAGTGTTTCGCCTTGTCGAGTTTAATTGTTGGTTGCTAGTAATAATGATAATGATAATAATAATAATGACATTATGATAGTATTATCGATCAACGATTTTATTTTATTATTATTTTCCTTATGTCGATTGTTATCGACATCATCCTTTGTTATCTTTAAACTACCCTTTTAATTTGTTTGTCGCTCCCGCTGATCGAGCCTCGTTGCGCAAACGAGGAAGAGTATGATTTGTGGTGGTGCCTTTGAAGGTGGGGACTATTTTTTTAATGTTGATGGACCCTTGATAATTTCTAAAATTAATGTTTTATATATCAGCCTTGTTTCTCCTGGCAAGCGGCCTGTCCCCAAAGCGTGGGCTCCAAAAATAAAATAAAATGAAATGTATTATCCTTGTGATGTGGTTAGTTGGCGGATGGGAGGTATTGCTTGTCAATTCTTTAATGAACTTTTAATTTCATGTTTGGCATGAGACAGTGGGAGACTATTTTTTATTCTTTTTGGTAGGGGTCTTGATTGGTAGTGGTTGAAACGCCTTTTCTCCCTGGTTGGTGGTGGACAACATTAAGTTGGAATACAGTTGTGTGAGAGTTATTGAGTTCACTATCTTGAAGATTCAAAATGTGGTTAGGGCTCCCTCCTCCAAACTGCGATAGTCCTCGATGTGAATAGGCTGAGGTGAATGTATCAATCCACTTCATTAAGTCAGTGAAACTTCTAGTTGAAGGTCATTATCTCCTTGGCATCAAATCTAAACAGAGAGGATGAAGGAGTCTTCAACTGTGACAGCTAAGAATGATTGTTCAAGGTAAAACAACGGTGCTTATGTGATCTCAAATGGGTAAGAACACCCATGGAAGGTGTTGAAGCTGTTCTAAGCAGTCCACAAGCTTCAAAAGGTGAAAAACAAGTCTCAAATACCTCCTCAACCTTGATCAATGGTCTTTTACCAGTCTGTACACTATAGATTGTAATCACAGGGAGCAAATAGATGATTTTCATGGTGTCTCTTGATTTGAAAAGGTGGAGAGTCCTTAAACAAAGCTTCAAAAGTTTTCCTTGTTTGGTTTCACTCAGGTTTGATCAAGCAACAATTTTTTTTGTTGTCCTTCGTGGTCTGCCTGTTGTCTTCTGCCCTGCGCGCGTGGTTTTAGATGAAGCTTCAAGCTAGTGAGGTAGGCGTGTTTCCTCCATTTTCTTGGGTGCTGCGAGGTGTGTTCTTGCCGGATATCCACAGATGAATAACTGCACGATAAGTAGCCGAGCGTGAGCATGTTGCGGTATGGTAGGAACCTTTCTACGGCGCTTCCAACAAGCAGGTTGTCCAACTATGTTGTTATCTGTTCAGTATCAAATGCATCCTTAGATTCGGGTTTCTGGGATAGCGAAAGGAATGGCACCCAAAGCTCGGCTTGCAACATATAAGGTATGTTGGATGTCTGGTTGCTATGATTCTGACATACTTTCTATGTTTGATACTACTGTTGAAGATGGTGTGGATGTGATTTCACTTTCTGTGGGCGGGGGTGTTGTGCCATATTATCTTGATAGTATTGCAATGGGTGCCTTTGGGGCTGGAGAGGGGTGTGTTTGTGTCTACTTCTGCAGGAAACGAGGGTCTTGGGGAGTTGTCTGTCACCAATCTTTCACCATGGGTGACAACAGTTGGGGCGGGGACTTTAGACAGGGATTTCCCTGCAAACATCATTTTGGGTAATGGGAAAATCGTCAGGGGAGTGTCTTTGTATAGTGGAAAGGCATTGGGGTCTGATTTAGTCCCCTTGATCTATGCTGGAGACATCTCTGTTGGGAATGGTAGAGATAGCTATTCGTCTTCCCTTTGCATGGAAAGGTCTCTGGACCCCAAAATGGTGAAAAGGAAAATTGTGATGTGTGATAGGGGAAGCAATCCCAGAGTTGCAAAAGGGGCTGAAGTGAGAAGGGCCGGAGGAGTTGGAATGATCCTTGCAAACAGTGAGTCAGATGGTGAAGGGCTAGTTGCAGATGCTCATGTATTGCCTGCAAGTGTTGTTGGGGTTTTTGGAACCGTTGGAGCTCTCTGCCCAGGCTAAGCATAGACGAGAATGGAGCTTGAGTGCCCAGCCTATAAAAAGGGGAGATTCGACCTGAGGATTGTTGTTGTTGTTCCGGGCGGTGTCCATGAAACCTTCTGAATCTGGAGAAAAAGGCAAGATATTTCTACACTTTTCTACTGTTATTTTATTTAAAATTATTGTGAAATCGAACCACTTTTTCCTTGCATTGATTTGTCAGTTGGATGTCATGATGGGAGATTTCCCCTTTTTCTTGTTTTAGCTTTTATCATTGTCAGTATGTTGGTCGAAAGGATACGTGTGCCCTCTCCTTTGGGTGTTATGTTTCTCTTGCTCGAGTGATAGATCTTCGTCTTTTTGTTTATGTATTTATTCTTCTCTGCGATTGAGTTGCAAGTTATTATGTTGGTCAAACTAGTATTTTTGATATCATGGAAGTAAGTTTACGATAACTATGAAGCCCCCTAGCACCCAAGTTTGTATTTGACGTTCTTTGTTAGCTCCTTCGTAAGTCCCTTTGATTACCTTTTGGCATCGAAAAGAAAGGTTGAAGGATTAGTGTGATCAATGTGTAATGCCCACTTCCCTATGACACTTAGTTGATTATCATTTTGAGTTATGCAGACTTTAGATACGGACATGACTTATACTTATGTTGATTAGCATGATGTTTTGTGACTAGATGCATTTGGATTAGGATTGGATTTTGTTTTAGTATGATCTACACTGACTCATGGACAGACTATTGGATACCGATATTATTTTTATATGGATATATTGCATGTGTTCTAACATTGGAT
The DNA here is from genome assembly GCA_018340775.1 of Taxus wallichiana var. yunnanensis. NCBI lineage: Eukaryota > Viridiplantae > Streptophyta > Pinopsida > Cupressales > Taxaceae > Taxus > Taxus wallichiana. The sequence continues at coordinate 160,636,838 of CM031237.1, forward strand.
TTCTTCGCCATGATGAGTAGACTGTAGTTGTTGAATTTACATTACTGCAATTTTGGATAATGATGAAATGCATAATTAAGTTGTGATTTAGACCTAGAAATAATGATTGATTTGATTACGTATAGATGTTAATGAATTTCATGCACATGACTATTTTGGACATTTTAACATGGCCGCAAGACCGAGGGAGGTATTTTGTATTTTGCGGAAACACAAAGATGATCGTAATGTAAAGGGGATTGGGAACCAAACACAACAGGATGTCGGGTGGTTACAACATTGGTCGTCAAGGCAACTAGTAAATTGTATTGTGTACCTTTATTCTTTTATGTGTTGAGAAAATTTCCATGAGGGGGAAATTTTCTAATGTGACCAAGGGGGTAAGAATTTTGATTACTTGTTTAACTTACTTTAGTAGGTGATTTTATTTGTGATGTTATCTTTTTAAAATTACTTTGCTAAGTGTGTTTAGATTAATGTAATATCTTGTTTTAATTTTTAAGTTTTGGGGAAGTCAAGTGGGTGTAATAAATTTTGATGGTTGGCTCCTTGAGCCTTGTGTTTCCTCATGTATTGAATGCTTGGTTTTGAGTGTTGACCACTCCAAACTCCTTGAATCTCGAATTTGAGATTGAGGGCAATTTTGGGGGACTTGTGGGACAAGTTAAACTTGTCCCACACTTCCCAAAACCCCTTACCAACCATATCTATGGGTTGGGAATCCAAAAAGGGGATTATTTATTGTTTTGGGAAGGGAAATATGACTTTGGAGTGCACTTTCCTCTTTTTGCATTTAATTGTGCCTTAAGGCACATGGGAAAGGGTTGGATGTGGAAGGGAGTTGTCATTCAACCCAACCACCCATTTATGGTGTTTTGGGATTTGAGTTGACCTTGGGAGGTGGTTTGAGGATGTGTGATGTGGCATCCTACATGGAGCCACATCACCCTCACCCTTTCCTTTGGTCTATTTATTGAAACTTCCTCTCTTGTTGAGGGGGTTGGAGTTTTGTTTTTGTTTTGTTGAAGAGTTCTCTTTGGTTATTTTGGGAGAGAAAAGAATTGGGAGAAAGAGAAAAGAGAGTGCTTGGACTTGCATGCTTGGATTGATTTGGGAAGGAGCTTGGACAAGTTTCTTGGTTTAGGCTTCTCCAATGGAGAGGTAGGAAACCCTCTCCTTTGTTTTGCTTTCATATTATTGTTGCTTCTATGCTAAAATTGTGAAAAATGCATGTTTACTTTGGTGTATTGTGAAAAATGGATAGAATGCTTATTGTGTAGTATAGGAGAGGTCTATGGGAATACTCATGAGGGAGGCAAAAGAGTAGATTAGGATATTGTGGAGGGAGTTTGAGAGGGATGCCCATCTTGGGTAAGAATGTTTACATTCTACCTTGTCTTTGAGGGAGCCATAAGAGGAGGGAGGCATAAGAGTATGGGAGGAAAAAGGGGTACTTGAGGGAGGCATAAGAGTCATAGGGGCTTGTGTTTTATTGTGGAGGGTTTTGGATGGGCATCTCATCTCAATTGGGAGGCATAAGGAAAACATTCCCATAGTTCCTTCTCTTGTTGGCTTGGATGAAAGCCTTGTGGTGCAAAGTATTGTGTTATTTGTGTTTCCTTGTTGTTTCCTCTTTTTACTTTGAATGTTGTGAAGAAAATTGTATTGTGGAAGCAAGTATTGTTGCCTTGAGTTGGAAACCATCCTTCATTGTGTTGTGTTTGGGGCTCGGGGTCAATGGAGGAGATTGCTTCTCTTCTCCATTGAGTTTTGGTTGGGAGGAGAGTGTTGCCTCTCCCCCTATCTTGGTTGTGATTGAAATACTTGGAACTTGGAGCATGGATGAAGGACACCTTGGAGCTTGTGAAGACTTCTTCCTTTTCCTTTATATGCATTATTTGGTTGTAAAATTCGTATGTGAAAGAAAGTTGTATCATCTTGTTTTCATTTCAAAAAAAAAAGGGGATAAATATATATGTATTGAACCTCATTTTGTTACTCAAAGGAGATGAATTACAAAGTTGGAATACTAGAACATTACCATTCTTGTTTTGTTGATAAAAGACTTAAGTCTTTTAATAGTTTTAAATGTGTTAATAAAGAAAGCTATGCTCTAGTTCTACTATGCTTTGCTTCATTTCAGAAATTATTGTAAATCTTATTGCAAAATAAAGAAAAAAATAAAAGAAATGAAATCAAACCTATTCAAAATCTCATGCAATGGTTATTAAATGGCGTAGAAATAAGTTCTATTGCAAAGACCTTAAACTCACTAAGTGCACTATCCAATACCCCATGATGCCTAAGGGAGGTATTAATAGTTTGATTAATATTTATATTTAAGTAACATTAGAACTAAGGAACTTATTAATATTAAACTTAATAATATCAATGTACTTTTAATTACTTTTCATATATGTTAATAAAAGTGTAAGACTACTAATATTTATAAATATTTTAAACGTCTTTTTTTTTTTTTAAGATTAAGACACTGCAAGTGGTCTAGCTCCACAAATATCAAGATGCATGGCGAGAGCCTTGCAACCGCCCAAAACAAATGTGAAGTTAGTCTCAAAATCAAGACCATCGATCACCCTTAAATCGTGTCTAAGAGAATAACTGCTAATATAAAAAAAATGATGTTACGTTACGTAGATATATGCCCGTTAGACAACTTGATACAAAAGGCGGCTTTGTCACGTGAATATTTAAATTGTTGCAAAGCTTACAAATAGTTTATACATATTTTTTTACAGATTAGGACACTGCAAGTGGTCTTAGCTCCACAAATATCAAGCTGCATGGCAGGCCTTGCAACTGCCCAAACAAATGTGAAGTTAGTCTCAAAATCTAGACCAGTCAATCACCCTTAATTCGTGACTAAGAGAATAACTGTTAATATAAAAGAAAATGATGAAACGTCTCAGTAGATATGCCCGATAGACAGCTGATACACAAAGCTCTCCCTGTCACAGAGGATATTTAAACTGTTGCAGTGCTTGCAAAAGTGAGTTTCGTGGTCACCTATTTAGGAGTGTTGCAATAGACAAGCAATAGCTGTTGGTATAAGAAGTCCACAGCTGAACAGATAACAACATAGTTGGACAACCTGCTCGTTGGGACTGCCTAGAGGCCTTCGTGCTCTGTCTGCTCGTTTTTGCGCACTCCACGCCCCGCACACAATGCAGCACCCATTGAAAGTGGAAGTAGCTCGCCCCTTCCCACGCGCAGGAGCTCTTTCTTAATCTGCCCTCTCTGTCCACGCGCACAGGGACTAAAAAGAGAGAAAACAGACTTCTCACGCGGCCAGACTGTGTTTCCTCATTCTGATCACCATTTGATACTCCTCCTGGCCCCAATAAAATTTGAAACGTGCCCACTGTCCCCTCCTCAATTTATTTGACAAAAGCATCCTGAAGGCGAGCCCGGATTTGAAGGTGTTTTCGATACTGAACGGATATCAACATAAATGGACAATCCGCAGGTTAAAAACGCTCGAAATTTAAAAAAAATAAATAAATAAAAAGAACAAAGAAGGGACAGTGGTTGTGGCGCAGGCAGGGCCGTTGAAAGAAGTAACACGCCTTCTATTTAGCTGCAGCTACATCCTTATCCCCCACCACTCTTGTCCGCGCGGCCAGACAGTCAAGCACAACAGGCTGGCAGAAAAGATATGGAATATAAAACAAAATCTAATTGATTATGCTTTCACACGGCCAGAGTAGTTGAGGTTGGTTTGGTCGGCTAAATAGAATAGGTTTTACAAAATTTTATTCGATCATATTGATAGTGGCGGCCAGGTTAATGAAGAGCAGCAGGCCGAACCTTGCAATTAATAGCTCTGCAAGTCTAGTGGGTTGAGCGGCTTGGTAGGAATGAGACAACTTTTTCACTTTGGCTTTAAGTCTAAATAGATTATGAAAGTCATTCCCAATACGATATTCTGACCCGACAAAGTTTTTTCCATAATACAATTGCGAAGAATAAAATTTACATCTTTTTGTCCTTCACTTGCTCATATGATTTATTTGGCACAAATATCCACACCTTTATGACCAATGTCCAGCAATAATAATCCTTCAACCTCCTTAGGATTATAATAAAAGTCCCATGAAATTCTATGAAAACCGCTACTATGCTTAATTAATCTAGCCTACAATGATCTTTTAATATCTTTTCAATATTTTTATAAGATGCTTGATAAGGATCAAACAAGAAGAAAATAAACATGAGTAGTGGTGAGAACTTGAGATTATATGTGATATTTAACTTCCATAGAAATTGGATTATTGATCTAGTATGTGAGTTTTGTTATACTCAGAATGGAGTTTCATGGCGTGCTAAGGTGATGTACAAAGGAGGAATAATTCTCTATGTTGAATATACTTCCATTGAAAAAAAAAATTCTGTCGCATTTTCAGGACGTTTGTTTGTTCGCGGCGTCGTCATCGTCGTTGTCGTGAGCGTGGCGTCAGCTATTTCGTGGCGTTACATTTTGGTATCAGAGCCAGGGGTTCGAAGCTAGGACCCTTGGGCACACGCTGAACACGTAGAATAGGAACTTTCAACTTAGTATAGAACTAACACTTTTTAAAATATAAAACCATAATGTTGATAATTATAGTAAACAACAAATTTAAAAAAAAAAAAAAAAACTAGCACAAGACCTAGTAATCAATGAACTAACTCTTGCCTTGATACGTGCGGGAGGCGGGATTGGGTGAGGGGTATCTTCACATAGACCTAGACATACCACCGCCGCGTAGCAGTGCTAGCATGACCCTTACGCCTCAGTTTTGTATACACTCCAGGATGTCAATGCCGCTATACGCGGAGAGCCCTTGGGAGGACGACTTGCTAGGCATAGTTTGGAGCCATCAGTAGATGCCCAGGCATCCCCTCGACACATCGAGGAGCACAGAGCGAGAGAATTTCCGTGCGGAGTTGACTAGGGTAGGGTCACCACCCAGAGAGGACATGGGGACAGATTTGGGACATAGGGACAGTCTCAGAGCCCTGACAAGGGAGGAGCATACGAGAGAGACCTAGGATTCGTCATACATCAGCTGCCGCAGACCATATCGGGAGATCCTGAAGGCTGCGACCCTCTCACTATTCGGGTGATACTGGTGGTTTTCGGCGGAGGCTTGGTTGGTGAGCTTGAGCGGATGCTTCAAGCTCTGCTCCTTATGTAGTAGCAACACGAAAGCTCGTGTTGCGATCCATCTTCGAAGGATGGAGCGGGAGTCTACAGTGGAGGACTAAGGGAGCAAAGCTCCATGTTGACTCGAGGCGATTACAGGAGTTATTTGAGGAGCATTTCGGGAGCAGGTATTTACCCAGAGATTTATTCAAGATGTGATAGATGAGTTTCATGACCTCCGTCGAGGATCAAATGATAGTAGGCGAGTATGAGAGTCGGTTTACGGACCTACTTGATCACGTCGACTATATGCGGATGAGCGGTATGGATTCACGAGGTTCATCTTTGGGGCTGAACTTGGATTTAGCTAGCGTGAATGCGCATTCACCGCCTACGAGATGTTAGCAGAAGGCCGTGGAGAAGGCCTATATTGCATGAAGGAGACATGGGGAAGACACGACGAGGCTAGAGACGAGTTCGGAGCCGTATCCAGGCGAGATGCAGGATAGTAGGTCGAAGGGTTAGTCCCTCCTCCACGAGGTGGACGAGTCCAGGGCAAGCTTCATTGGAGCCACCACACCAAAAGGCAGCGAGACCCACCCACCTTACCGACCTCCTCCGAGATTCGATGCACAAGAGAGGGCGTAGTATGGGGCCTCCTCCTAAGGGTCCCATCGGACACAAGGTGCACCGAGAGCTCGATTAGTCGGAGCTCGTCGGCAGAGACCTCAGCCCATAGGGATGGATCGTCGGGATTGGCATTTCGAGTCATCTAGAGTACCAGAGATGGAGCCGCTTCCCCCGGAGAGGACCAGCAGCAGTTATGGTTGCGGAGTTGTTGGACATATTTGGAGAGATTGCCCACATAACCCTACCAAGGGTAAGACACGAGCTCGAGCCTCTTGTTGGAGATATGGCATGGAGTCATCGGATCTATACGTGCATGCGGCTCAGCCGCCTTGAGCTGAGCATCAGTCATCTTGTGATTGAGAGGCGACAGGTAGTATTGGTGGTATTTCCACCTCTATATTATTTGATTAAGTTCTTGATTCTTTCATTGCACCATCCTTAGTAGAGCGTTGTAGGCTTTGGTGGCGGTTAGGCGAGGGCCGTAGTTTGGACGTTGAGATGGCTTACGGAGCCAAGATTCTGTAGACTCCTTAGTCAAGGAGTGTGTAGTGAATTTGGGACCCTTCACCACTACTTATATCTTAGGATCCTTCCATTAGGATCTTATGGCATCATTTTAGGCATGGACTGGTTGTCACTCACCAGCTAGAGTGGATTGTTACCATAAGACTATTGTTTGCCTTGATGACCTTGGGTGAGTCGGTGATATCGGGAGTTAGGAGACCCATTTCTATTCGCACCATCTCCGCTGGCGGCTTAAGCGGTGTATGCGGCAGGGGTTGCAGTTGTATGATGTTACGATTAGTGATTGTGATTAGAGGATGAGTCGGGGGACATTCCCTCGATGATCATCCCATCTTATCGAGTTCAACGATGTGTTTCCGGGGAGCTACTGGATTACCTCCCCCACGTGAGATCGACTTCCATATAGATCTAGTTCCTGGGCGTAGAGCCTATCTCACGAGCACCCTATCGGATAACTACTCCTAAGTTATGTGAGCTCAAGATGCGGCTTGAGGGCCTTACGGAGAAAGGCCTAATCCGTCTAGCGTATCCCCTTGGGGTGCACCAGATTATCTTCGTAAAGAAGAAGGATGGATCTCTTCGATTGTGCATTGACTACGTCAATTTGAATAAAGTAACGATCGAAATCGTTACCCCCTTCCACGCATTGATGATTTATTTGATCGGATGAAGGGGGCTACCATTTTCTCAAGATAGATCTTAAGTCGAGGTTACCATCAGCTCGGGATTGCGGAGACGGATATTCACAAGACAGCTTTCCGCGAGATATGGCCACTACGAGTTCACGGTAGTACGTTTCGATTGGCGAATGCCCCCAGTTGTTTATGAGTTTGATGAATGGGGTATTTAGGACCTTCCTTGATCGCTTTCGTGCTCATTTTCTTGATGACATTCGATTTACTCACGCACACGTGAGGAGCATGAGGAGCACCTTTGCGGGTTCTTGATGTCTTCGTGAGCGAGCCTTTACGGGAACTTGGAGAAGTGTGCGTTCTTTCAGGCGAGGTGCGAGTATTTGGGCCACGTTATTTCTATGGAAGATATCGCAGATCGATCCTTCCAAGATTCGAGCCATCATGGATTGGACAACAACCACTAGTGTGACCGAGGTGCGTAGTTTCATGGGTCTAGCAAGGTCTATAAGAGGTTTATTCAGGATTTTTCTCGGATTACTTTCCCATCACTTCTCTTCAAAGGAAAGGAAGAAGTTTTATGGTCGAGATAGATGTGAGCGGGCCTTGATTTTGCTTGAAGGAATGCCTTCTGACGAGCACCTATCCTTGCAGTGCCATCCTCATGGAGAGTTTTTCGTTTGCACATGAGATGCTTCCTTGGCGGGACTTGGAGGAGTGTTAATGCGGGAGGGTAGAGTAGTTGCCTTTGAGTCTCGCAAACTCAAAGATTTTGAGCTCAATTATCCGACCCATGACCTTGAGCTTGTAGCGGTGGTACATGATTTAGTGCGGTGGAGACATTTTCTTCTTGGCCGAGGATTTACACTCGGGAGGTGATCACTTGAGTCTTCGCCACCTCTTCACGCAGCCCAATCTCAATGCTCGTCGGCGGCGTTGGATGGAGTTACTCTGTGAATATGACATGGAGATAGAGCATGTGAAGGGAAGAGAGAACGTGGTGGCGGATGCGCTTGAGTAGGCGGAGACATGTGGCTATGGCCACCTCGGTGGAGTCACGGATTTGAGGAGTAGGATCTTGCAGCGGCTTCCTCGGGATAGTTTCTACCTTGCAGCCAGAGCGGATTGAGTCTCGGGAGACCTCTTGAGGGAGGTTTGATGGATTTTCACTAAAGGCGAGATGGTCTTCTCGGACATAGAGGTCGGATATATGTTCCTAGAGATGGAGGCTTGAGACATGACATTTTGACAGAGGCTCATCGTGCCTTATTGAGCCCATCCCGGGTGAAGAAGATGCACGCCACCTTGAGACGACTATACTTTTGGAGAGGACTTCGGAGAGACATAGCTTCATTTGTATCCCACTGTTTAGAGTGCCAGAGGTGAAGGCCGAGCATCGGCATCCAGTGGCCTTCTCTATCCTCATGCCATACCGCAGTGGAAGTGGGACACCATTTCGATGGATTTCATTGTTGGGTTACCGATGTCGAGATACCACCACGACGCCATCATGGTCACGGTGGATAAATTGTGAAGGTAGCTCATTTTCCCAGTGAAGACTACTATCGACGGCTAGTGCGGTGTACATTTGAGTATATCTCGATGAGATTGTCAGGATACATGGGATTCCATGAAGATCATTTGCGACCGTGACCCTTTGTACACTTCCCATTTCGGACCACCATGCGGTATGCCCTCGGGACGAGGATTAATTTCAGCATAGCTTATCACCCCCGAGACAGATGGACAAACGAGAGAGGGTGAATCGAGTTTGGAGGATATGCTCGGGATGTACGTAATGGATCACCAGTCGAGATGGGAGGAGTATACTGTATTTGGTAGAGTTCACTTATAATAATAGTTTTCGAGTTCTATAGGCATGGCTCCTTTTCGGGCATTATATGGTAGAGAGTGCAACACACCTCTCGGTTGGGACGAGTTTGAGGACAGGGTTTCCCTTGGGCCAGCATTATTACGAGGATATGGAGCGGCGGTTGCATTGATCGATGATCAGATTGCAGGGAAGCACAGATAGATAGACGAGAAAAAGTATGCGACCAACACCAACATCGACATATCGCAGGTTTTAAGGTAGGCCACGAAGGTGTTTCTTCGTGTCGGAACCGCATAAGAGCCCTATTCGTTATGGAAAAGGTTCTAAGCTTGCTCCTAGATTTTGGGTCCCTTTGAGATCTTGGAGTGCCTCGGCCCCCTAGCCTATCGTCTAGCACTGCCACTAGCTTATCGCGCGTCTATGATATATTTCACGTTTCTATGCTTAGGAGATATGTTTGATCCTTCTCATGAGCTAGATTGGACTACATTGCGGGTGCGGGATCGGGCGGTGATGGTGGAGCCCGTGTGCATTTTAGACCGCAGGGACCACAGGCCTTCGCGGCGAGAGAGATTGATCGAGTTTGGGTCCAATGGGACAGTATGCGATGAGGCTGCTGCTACTTGGGAGGATGCTACATCTTTGCGAGCTCGGTTTCCACACTTATTTCAGGTGACTTCCGGAGGAATTCTAGTCTAAGGGGAGGGGATGTAATGCCCACTTCCCTACGACACTTAGTTGATTATCATTTTGAGTTATGCGGACTTTAGATACGTACATGAATTATACTTATGTTGATTAGCATGATGTTTTATGACTAGATGCATTTGGATTAGGATTGGATTTTGTTTTAGTATGATCTACAACGACTCATGGACAGACTATTGGATACCGATATTATTTTTATATGGATATATTGCATGTGTTCTAACATTGGATTTCTTCGCCATGATGAGTAGAGTGTAGTTGTTGAATTTACATTACTACAATTTTGGAAAATGATGAAATGCATAATTAAGTTGTGATTTAGACCTAGAAATAATGATTGATTTGATTACGTATAGATCTTAATGAATTTCATGCACATGACTATTTTGGACATTTTAACATGGCCATGCAGGCCAAGGAGGTATTCTCAGTATTTTGCAGAAACACAACATGATCACAACCTAAAGGGGGATTGGAAACCAAACACAACGGGATGTCGGGTGGTTCTGACATTGGTCGTCGAAGGCAACTAGTAAATTGTATTGTGTACCTTTATTCATTTATATGTTGAGAAAATTTCCATGAGGGGGAAATTTTCTAATGTGATTTTCAAGGGTAAGAATTTTGATTCTTGTTTAACTTACTTTAGTAGGTGATTTTATTTGTGATGTTATCTTTTAAAATTACTTTGCTAAGTGTGTTTAGATTAATGTAATATCTTGTTTTAATTTTTAAGTTTTGGGGAAGTCAAGTGGGTGTAATAAATTTTGATGGTTGGCTCGTTGAGCCTTGTGTTTCCTCATGTATTGAATGCTTGGTTTTGAGTGTTGACCACTCCAAACTCCTTGAATCTCGAA
>CM031237.1:160647266-160757323 GCA_018340775.1 Taxus wallichiana var. yunnanensis
GCATGTAATTACCTTAATATTTGTGATGGAAATTTCCTTCAATGTGATTAATCTTCAGGAAAAAAAAAAAAAAAAAAAACTCATCTTTCATATGATAGTCTTATGGATTCGTAGCGGAAGGTTTGTTTTGATAATGTCACTTCAAATTATATTTGTATCTATGTGTGACGGTTAGCTGCATTGTGTTACGAGGGTTGCCTTAAAATATTGTTGTTTTGGGAAATAGGCAATTTATTTTAAATTAACCAAACATTAGAATTGTTGTGGAGGTTTGCAAATCTTTAGTGTTATAAAATTTGTTGATGACATTATTGTATACTCTTGTTTGACGGAACTCCCTTCTTCTCTCGCGTGTTTACTACTTAGCCTATAAGACATTGGCCCTTTTTGAATGATTGGAAAATCTTTTTAGTTAATGGTCAAAAGTATTATACCTTTCCTTCGCTTGAAACTTATGTTGTGTGCATACTCTATTTGATTTCCGGTTTGAAACTCAATTATACATGGCTTTTGTGTTAATTTTTGAAACCCGTGGTTCTCCTTTCTTGGGCCGATCAACTCTTGTTCTTTTAGGTATATATTATTTTAGCCTATGCGTTTGGTGCCTTTGATAAATTTCTAGATGGTTGGTCTATTTATATCAAATCTCAATCTTGTAATTATTGTTTAATTACTTACTTGATGGGAATTCTTTTTGCTAGATTGTTTATTTCTCCTTATAGGGCCAAGGGCCATTCTCATACAATTGTTATACTTTCGTTGCTTTTACTCCTAGCTGAAGTACAAGGTCTTCTCCTTCTTTGATTGGCATGATAGAGACTTTATTATAACTTGATGTGTTGATAGTGTTTAGAGGTTTGACCCAATTCTTGTAATAAAGTGCTTCCTTTTGTGGTATTGTTAGATAATAGTTATGGTGGTTTTGTGTAGCCTTATCTTGCTTAGTTCTCCAGGCCCGGCTCTTGTGGAAAAATTTGTTGCGAGATGGATTTTGAGTAGATGAGGATAGACTTGTAGATTTTACATCAACCTCGGTTGAGAAGTTCTTTACATGAATCCTTTTTATATTGTTCAACTATTGATAACATCTAGTGGGAAAAATTTAGAAGAGGATCAATGTCTTAGTATTTTGTATCATGGATTATGTCGTCTTAACTTTGGAACCTTGAATTGTCTGTCTCTCTTGGAAAATATAAGAAAATTTGTTTACCGCTTGTTGAGTGACCTTAATGGATTATCGGTATTCTAAAAGTTGATATAACCTTATTTCGTTTTCGTAAATGAGTAATGTTAAACTTTATCCCTACGATTAAATGTTGAGTTAAATCTTTCTAAGACTTAGTAATAGTGTGTTATAAGTAAAATAAAATGGGTTGTTTAATACTTATAGAAGTTAAACTAAAATTTATATTGCAAATGAATTAGTGTAGAGGTGACCAACTTGAGAGCATGTAATTCCATAAGTGATCAAAGATGAAACTATCCTTTGTTAAGTAACATTATATAACCTGATAACCCTTGCTACACTAATGAACACTATCCCTTTCATGGTGAAATTCTTAAACGAGCTTAAAGGAAATCTATGGTTAGTTTTGGAAGATAATAAGATTTGATAAGCAGGAGATAACACTTTAGAAACCACGCAATCTATCTCTTAGCCATTGGATGGTAAATTGTTTTATTTTTATAAAACTCATTTAGTAAAGCCTAAGTAAAATCTTTAATAATTCTGGTTAAGTTTTCAAGTTTCAATTATATCTTGGTAATAGCTGATGAGGTCTTGAAGATGATTTCAACTCAACCTTCTCCCTCTAACCTTTTTCCCAAGGTGCTTTGTCTTCCTTCTCTTAAGTATGTTGAACGCAAACCCATGTTGTCATATGGGCATGAACAAGTTCTAGTAGCGTAAGTGTAAATAGATGGCCTTGTGGGATTAAATTCCCCCTTTCTCTAAATAAACGAATTAAGCAAATAAATGTCATAATAGAGAAGTTTTAAAGATGATTACTCAGTGTAAAAAGAATAAACTTAGCTTGGTACGATGAATTGTATGTGTCATATCTTGAGCCTCCTTGAAAACGTAAGCTAAGAATTGCAAGATGTCTTTTAAAATAAATAACCCTAAAGAATATCTCATTGTGGTTGGCCCTAGCTTTGTAAGTGTGTTCTGTGGTTGGACTTCTATATTGTTACTGTTCGAAAAAAAAAAAGTGTATTATCCTTTTGGGTGTGAGCGTTTCGTGCCCGACCTTGTGGTCATCCCCGTAACAAGTGGTTCCCGGAGTTGGTTGTAACCTTGTGACGACATCTTGTGTCGTGTTATGTGTCGAAGCAAGTCAAAAAAAATAAAATCTGTCTTTTATTGTGTTGTTCGTGTGTGTGAAATTTTGAGTCGTTACACTATCTTTAAAAAGGTGCCCACCCATAAATTATCATGGAAATAACACTATCTACGATTTTATGTATGATATGTAGGAAATTATCACACTTTAGGTATTACGTATAAAACATTACATTTATATTTTTATTTTTTAAAGCTAAAAACGTTGTTGGGTTCTTTTGTATGGATGTAGCCTCCACGTCCATGGTTAAATAAATGATTCTCAAACTCAATGATTAAAAAAATACAAGTGCATGACAATGTCAAAAATTCACATATTCATTATTCATAGATTTATATATTTATTATATTAAGAATCTTTCTCAGATTTGGACAAGCAATGAACTACTATTGATTTATGTTTTCACATTAAAATAAAAATAGTATTTAAAACATCAATCAATTTAAGATAACAAAACTAGATTAAGTGGAAGTGGACAAATATGGAATCTTTTCAATTACATACTGCATTAATGTTAATTAATAGTAAATGTTAAATATATTGACAAGATGTTAGTAAATGTGAGATATATGAAAGAATGTCATTTAATGTTTCAACATTTAAACAATTTTATAATTATATAATGATAAGGATATGTTAAATTAAGAGGAAAATAATTCAGTTTATAAAATTTTATTATTTTTTGGAATATTTTAATTTTATGTTTCAAGAACTAGGCTAGAACACAAAATGTTATTTTTAAATTATATATAAAAATGTGTCATTACAATTTTCATTATTAAAATTTCGATTATCATGTCAAAACAACAGTGTAGTTTTGTAAAGAGTTATGAGGTGATCAATATTTTATTTGTGAACTTATCGCATAAAAGTTATATGCACGATCAAGTTGTGGAGGTAGAATATATGCGCCAAAGCTTCGGTTGATAGGCATTCCATGCAAAGGAAGCAAGAAGGCTTAGGTCCTAAAAAGGGAAGAAAACTATGTATGATTAAGTGTTAATACATAACATGTTTGATAAAGTTCAAGATTTCTAAAAAATAATATTATTATTATTCTTATATGATGTAGTCACCTTCAAGGATTTGAATATAATTATTTAAATAGAAAATTAATCAAGTGTAAGATTTTGTATGGGCATTAATAGAATGACCATATGAATCATCCTTACATTGCACACAAACCAACATTAATGTGGACGAGATCGAATGATATAGTTTTATTCTAAGTAGATTCGTATACTTAAGACGTGTCCCAGATCTGCATGATAGGATGAACATAATTTTTCCATCTCTTTGTTGCATAGGAGAAATAGTGTGACTGTATCATGAGGAACCCATATCTCATGTACACTTTCGTCCCTGTAACTATCCAAATACTGTTAAAATTAAAACGTGAACTTGGGTTTCTTAGTGATTAATGCCTCTAGATCTCAAATAAAGTTAAATTATTATTATTCAAGGGAAATGAAAGGTCTTGACGCCATAAGGAGTGACCATTCCCTGTCTCATCTCCTTCCACACACAATACTCACACGCATGCATAATGATCAGCTGGTAGGTGTAATGCAATAATTGATACGTCTTTCTGGTGCATTCATGATGTGGAAATCCTTGTTCGAAGGCACCGAAATGCCAACGTGTGCATAACTATAATGGAGTTTGAATTTTCTTTTTTTTGGGTAAATGATTTACATTTAGTACAATTCCTACAATTATGTTTCACAAGGAGGAGCAAGAAGTTTGGTAAAATTTATGGATCGTGTTCCCATACAATCCATTAATATTTCTTGAAGGATTCAACGAATCTATCTTCCAAGTGAAACCTGCGTGGCATTTTACTATTTAATTATAATTGACTTCTTTTGTTATATTAAAATATCTCGTTTTTAATTTTATTTTTTGCCTCCTAAAATTATTATATTTTATTTTATTTATTTGTTACATGTATTTCACTTATCGTAGCTAATGTGAGGTAGATAATGCTTTATAAATGTTAATTTATTTTATTTTATAATACTGAAAGCATAAGGGGGCATTACATATTTCCCTGCACATGAAACATAATAGAAATTTATGTTAGCGCATTCTTTTCAGCAAGAACAACGATGACACAGTGGATAGCCTGATTAGAAGAAGGGTTTACAATGACGGGGATGAGGTTTTCAACTGGGGGCTTTGTTTTCATAGCCAAAATTTTAAATTTTACATGTTATAAATTTATGATGACAACACCTTATTACCAAGTATTTCTTGATACTTTTACCTTGGTGAATGGTTAAGAAACATGTTTTACACCATCATACACACCATTGGAATGCATCTCATTTGATATCACTATTTATGTTAGTTATGTAGATTATAAACAATAAGTGTTTAATTAATTTTTGTAATTAATTGGGGATAATGCATAACACAATTATAGATCTTTTATGAAAATGGTGTGAAAAAATATAATTATTATTCAAATTAATGTATAGTGTAAATTATAAACAACTAGAATTAAATGGTTTATCTAATTGTCCACAATGTATATATTTTATGTTCTATGGATAATACATATTCAAGGTTTTAGTTGTATATCAATTTCAAAAAAAATTGTTTGAATCTTAGGAGAAATTTAGAATTGTGATCTACATTGTATTGTATTTAAAAATCCTTAATTATAATAATAATTATTTTCAAAATATATTGAGAAATTGTTATTTTTCACAATAAAATTATAAGATTATGAATATTCCACAAATTAAAATTTCATGTTCATAAATTCTAAAAAACACTTTATATAAAAATATAAATATTTCACAAAATAAATAGTTTTCTTCCACGTTTATTTATTTATTTATCATTTTGCTAGATCTCGAGAATCACGAGGGGCATTTTTTTAACGATGGATCCACATCCACATACGTATTTGTGATGCTAAGGCCGAGACATAACACTGATGGTAATGTTACAAGTAGGGTTCCCAAGAGAGAATAAGCACTCACGATATACAAATCTGTAGGAATTTGTAAGTTTATGAAGATGGTGAGATTTCTCATTATGTTTATGCTCATCCTTCTCTCCTCTCGTGTGCAAGGTAACATTCATCATTAAAAGTATTTATTTACTCATTAAAATTAGTAAGATTATAATACTAAGGATTGACTCTAATTAAGCGGGTGCTGCAGAAGGAGGAATGGACCTGAAACGATTTGGAATAGGCGACAACCAATCTCCCATCGATATACAATTTGATGATGTTCAATGGCGTCAGGAACTTGGGAATCTAGGACCGGAATATCTACCTGCACAAGCGACGTTGGAAAATCGAGGGCATGAGGTTAAGGTTGCTACTTCTCCTCTAGTCTACTCTTACCTGATCTAATGATGTTGAAACTGGTTGATGTTATATAACGGTTTAAAATGCAGGTAACCTGGTCTGGAAATGCAGGCAGTGTCCAAATACAGGGAGAGAGGTACACATTAAAGCAGTGCCATTGGCATCATCCATCTGAACACACCATAAACGGATATCGGTACTTATTTACCCTGCAAATGTTGCATTTCATATAATTTTGTTAATAGTATTTATATTTAGTTTTGGGTTTGACATAAGAATCTATCTTGTGATCAGTTACCCTCTGGAATTTGCATGGTCCACCAATCGGGTGACAGTATTTCAGTTATTGCCATAATTTACAACATTGGAGCTGCTGATCCGTTTCTCACAACTGTATTACAACTGTCTCTCAATTGTTACATTAATTGTCACAGTCTGTCATGTATTAATTGATTTTGTGTGCCTTTCTACAGCTACATTACTATATTCAACAACTGAATTGGCTTCCAGAAATAGAATTGGACTCTGTAGATGCCAACAGAATTGGGATCATGAGTGATAAAGCCTATTTTTGATATTATGGATCCCTCACCACACCTCCGTACACAGAGCCTGTTCAGTGGACAGTAATCGCACAAGTACTGTAAAATTTTCCTAAGCTGCCAAAATTATTATTATGATCTTGAAGTTTTTATATTCATAATTAAAGATTAAGTACGATTGCGGGCTGAAAGATTAACTATTAAATGAAAAGCAGCCGAATAAAAGTGTTGAGTTTGTAAACACAAAGTGTTTAGTTTTGTAAACGTTTATTTCATGCAGGTGAGAACTGCTAGCCAGGAGCAAGTTAATAGTTTGCGGGGGCTAGGCCTATCTCTCATGCAAGTTCGCACAATAGGAAAAAGTATTTTCCATCACGTTGCCATTAGTTTTGTCACGTCGCCGTTAATTTTGACGGAATAGGTAACAACATATTACGTTGTTACCTATATAGGTAACAACGTAATACGTTGTTACCTATTCCGTCAAATTTCCGTTTGAGGTTTTTAAAAGGAACCGGCGCCATATGGTTTCATATGTGAGTGTGCAGCAGGATGGTGGGGCATGAGAAATAGGGTGTGGGGGTCCCGGGTTCAAGGCCGGTTTGCGGGTGGCAATAAATTGGGTAATTTCTTTTTGTTTTATGATTGTTGTACCGAAAATTGTTTAGTCTATCCTTAGCTGAGCCTAAAAATATTGTTTGATATAATTTATATTTCACAGGAAAATAATTCAAGGGAGGTGCAACCCTTAAACGGAAGAATTGTTGAGTTCTTCGAACCAAATGGCCTTGCAACGACCAATTCCTCCAAAAGATATGAAGCAGAATGAAGTATACAATCTTGATCGTCTTCAAATAATGCAGGAAACATGTTTGCACTTTAATAAGGTTTTCATACCACAATGAATAATAAATTGTAAGCCTCAAAAATCTTTTTATTTTTATTTTTTACAGGCTCTCTAAACTCCATAACTAGCATTTATTTTACAATAAAATTATATTTTCAAAACGTAACAACTATTAAGAAACTGATGATTTATAATATCCAATTCATGTTATAAATCATAATTTTTTGTGTTTTGATTGTATTTTTGGACTGGATGAGTTGTCAGAAGAAGATCATTTAACCTACGAAAAATCGAAACTTGTTTCCTTGGATTCTCTTCTTGTTTTCCTCTATATTGAATAGATTAATTTCGTTGCACCTTCTACGTATCTACCTAATTTTTTGAGCTCTTTAAGATAAAAAATAAAATTATTGCAATAAATGAACCCACCATCGCATATTACCTCCAATGTTGACGTACACCCACAAAATCTTGAGAATAAAAATAACTTTGACAATTCATATTCAATTAAGAAAATGATTATTTATGATGTGCAACGGTTACTTAAAAGAGAATTTATCTAGATAGTTACATTGTTAAAATGTTGTGATTGTTGATTCTATCGCCGGATAGATGGATTTATCGAATATAAATAAATTGAAATCAACCATTGTGATCGAGGAGATAACTTCCTTTTCTAATCAATGGATTTATGTTTTTAATGAGATTATGTATTTTTGAATAGAACATTGATGAAACATATCAACCGATTTTTACACATATATTCCATGACTATATGCATTGTATCGTTGAGGACTAGGTGAATGATTTATTGGAAAAGACTATTCACCAATAGTGAAATGGTATAAATTTGTGAAATAAAATTAAATGGTCATAACAATTTAATGTTTGGCTAAATGCCAAGGGAGTCATGTGTCTTTAATGTGTCACTTCCGGTAAGTTAATTAGATTTCAACACAGTGAAATACAGGATAACTTTTTTTTTTTGACTTGCTTTGACACAACATGACACAACATGTCGTCACAAGGTTACAACCAACACTAGGAACCACTTGTTACGGGGAGACCACAAGGTCAGCACGGAAACGTTCACACCTATCAAGGACAATGTACTCTTCTTTTGACAAGACAACATGGAAGTCCAATCCACATGACACACTCACAGCTAGGGCATCCCATGAGGAAATTTCTTGTTAAATTTTCTTGTTTACTAAAGTGTCTCTTAATTCTTAACTTACGTTCTTATAAAATTTCATGTAATGATTCACACAATTCTTTTCACAAGGGAGAACTTCTTTCTTTTCAACTATTGACTAAATAGCTTAAGGCCAAGCTTTCTAAACTAGGATCATCAATTTTATGTCCAAATCTTTCTTATTCATTTGATTTTAGAACATTTTCCATTTCTTACAAGGTTAATTAATCTTACTCAAGTCACTAACACATGTTCCACACCTCTATTGCATAGGTGAAGGCATAAGCTCCGATTGAGTGGAAAGTACCGCTTAGGGTTCATAACAATAGCCTTCTTGTTTAAGGATTAAATTTTGACCTTGCTTAAGAAATATCACCATGAATCAAGGCAAGGGTTAACAGAACAGGACAACAAGAATTTAGCTTCAGGGTCACATTGTTTACTATCAGTCTTTTATTGAGGTTAAGAGTTTATCAAGATTGGTTAAATGTTCCATCTAGACTTTACTTCATTAAGTTTGACAAAGGAGAACATTTCAAACGATAGAGAGAGATTTAAGGTTTAATTAATCAATTTCCCTCCTACTTATTAAATCCTATCATCTTCTAAAATCTAACCATTGCTTTCACCATGAGGTCATTTAAGATTTCACCATAAAAGGATAATGTTTATTAGCTTGGCTCGAATAAAAAAATAATAATAAGTTATCATATTTCGTTACAAAAGATAGTTTCCTCTTGATTGTTCCAGGTCTCAAAGGTTATCAAGTAGATCACATCTACATTAATATATTCATATATATAAATTTTAGTTTAACTTTTATCAGGATTATCCAACTCACTTTATAGTGCTTACAAACTCATTGCTACTAAGCCTTAGGAGGATTTACAACTCAACATTTTAACTCAAGAGCAAAGTTTAACAAGACTCGTTTTCATGGAACCAAAACAAGGTTATATCAATTCATTCCAACATGATGCACAAATCAAGGGAACATACCATCTCTATAGAACCATGACTAGGGAGCAAGAGAGTAATAACATGGGACATGCCCCGCTACTATACTAAGGGTTAAAATTCACTAGAATATCCCATAACCAAGCGGTAATCAAATTTCATCTTTCACATGATAACCAAACAAGCCAAAGTTTCAACATACAACAACAATACTCTACAATACATTTACTAGGCACTGACCCTTCTTCTAAAATGTCCAAAGGCCCTTTCCAAATTTTATAACATAATACACATTCGTACAAAGGAACATCATAACCAAGATTGATGCAATAATCTACAAGTCTTTCCATCATCTAACCACGTAAGCCATCTGCAACAATTAATAACCTGAGTCAATTCGCGAGAACTGAGCAAGATAAGACTATACATAGCAACAATAAGCTACTAGCTAACAATACCATGAAAGGAAACATTCTATTTCAGGAAATGGATCAAAGTACTAACCTCTAACAACCTTTTGAAACAAGATATAATTTTCAACATATCAACTAAGAAGAAAACCATAAGTTTTAGTTATGAAAATACCTCTAAAACTACAAAAGTTTGACAACCAAATACGCAAGACTATGAAATTTAAATGATTAGACACAAGAGTTGAGAGTATTAGGATTTCAATCATGTAATCCCGTAGATTACGTGATTGAAATCTAAAGTGTAACCCATCAATCCACATTCTCAAGGTGAAGTCAAAGATAAAAACCAGACCCGATCTTAGCTGCCAAAAAGAATATAGTTTTGGAATCGTTCCGTAGGGACATAGGCCTAATAGGCTATAAACGAACAACGAGGGTAAAAACAAAGTTCCATCATGTAATCAAAAAGGTTTAAAGGATGAAAATCTTATATTCAAACCCACAACCATTATATCTTAGGTAATAAGTGACTTCATAGCTAATAAGGATGAGTGGAAAGGACGGTAAGAATGTCCGGAATAGGCATTGCCTAACAGCCTACCTACTGAACATAACCAGGGCCGGAATAGCGACAAGCCTCATTAATACCCAAGTTGAGTAGGCAATCTAGCATTCTAAACACATCCTTGCAATTTTCATAATACCTTAGATTTATAATCCTCCCGTTCTAGAGGAACATAGCCATGAATCTAGACTTGGTTGAAATTTTCCGACATCAACTCACTTCCTAATATCATAAACGATGTATACAAAGGAAAAGGTCTCTCAACTCTCCTTAATTTACATCTCATCACTAAGTTTATGGTAACCTATGCAGAGATTAAACACATAATATACCATGAAGATAGATATCCTCCAATAACGAACTTCTATAACGATGTAATTACAATTATTACGTTCGACACAAAAACAAACTATTCCATAACTTCTTTTCCCTTTTTGACAACAAAATATATTCACGGCCTTCCATCACAATCATTCTAAATTTGCAATGAAAGGTCACTCATCAAGGAGGAAGTACAAAACAAGTTTGACTAAATTAAGGAACTTCATGTTACCTTAAGCAGTTGATGAAAACCTTAACTTTCACGAACCGTGAAAGATATTACCTTACTCCATCAAGGCATTATGTCTATACATGATTAAATCGATCACACAAGGAATCATCAACATACCATATCTTAACACCATAAAGGTCATTAATTTTATCAAATTTTACTCATAGAAAGAGTAGAATCAAAATGGGGTTCTATCAATAATTTATGCCCTTCTATCAACCCAGGACATATTTTCAGCCCAAAACTTCCTTCTTAACAAGCATATAAATTGAACTTCTAATTTCCAAAAGCCCTAATAATTTGCACAATACACGAAGTGCATAATCACGCTTATCATAAAAAAATAATAATAATTTAACTGTATGTTTTCCTCTAGGGCAACAACATAACAGGAAACCAATACTAGTCAACGCTGCAACGTTCTAGGGCGATTACATACCCAGGTTCACAAAAGAAACAATGACATTTTTGCAGAAGGAAGTAACTTTAAAATATATATATATATATATATATATATATTTCATATGATCAATCAAAGCATACACTGAGAACCTTTGTTTGTTTTATATATATAAATGGGTTGATCACGTCAACAAGAACAACCAACAGAGGCAAATCCAGAAGTAACAAACTATTAACCATATACTGAATGCAAATCCACAAAATCACGATTTAAACCAATTTCTAGAAAGAAAAAGTTTCATTTCAAGAGGTTTATTAGATACTAGCATATTATGTATATGGTTAGTCTATCTTGCCTATTTTAACGCATCCAGCAGTCGATCACAAGATGGACGGGGCCTGCAACAGCAACCCAACCAGCGCAGCTTCTCTTCCTCAGCCTGCTAAAGGTCCAGACTCTGTTAACGGCCATGCTCTTGTCCTTGTCGGTGAACAAACTGGGTGCCACATCTATTACATACAACAGGGGATGAACCATACTGGTAACCATTACCATGAGCTATACTCTCTGAAAGAGGCCCTTGCCAAGTGCAGCCGCTCTTGTGGTGCAGGCAATGAACTGTCACACGGCCTATAGCATTAGCCAATACTAGATTTGCCTCTTGCACTGCCTTCGAATCTATATCAGTAACCAAATACCCGTCATAAGGGCAGGCCCTAGTAGTACTCAGCACATAAGTTAGGCAAGGCTTGCAGTAAGGATGTGTACATTGGGTTTGCATAGCCTCATTAGGGTAAACACGCTGCCTACCAACTGGACAGAAATATTCTCCAGGGAGTGATTGTATATTTATGATACTCTCGTTGTCAAAACCCATGACCTCCCCGAGAAAGCAAACCAAATGTATTTTCACCTGTGAAGAAGCTGCCACAAAATATCAAGTGTGTTGCTTGTGCAGCAAAACATTTCAGCTGAAGCTTGCAAGGTGCGACAAAACCAACAGAGACCTTTATGCCTGCCAACTTGGTGACTCGTTGAAGCAACTCAAATGATTGCAAAGCAAATTGTGTTTCATGAATATTCTGATCTGAAACAGATCCGCCTCCATGGGATACTCTTCCATGAGTTACATCGAACAGCAAGTAAGGTCTCAACAGAGAATCTCTGTAATAATTTTCATCAGGTCTCCTGGTAACTCTCTCACTGTCACAAGGTCGATTCTGACAGGAATGTCTTGAAGGAGAGTCCCGACTCAGAGGATACATTGGTATAGCACAGAAAACAACATAGTTGGACAACCTGCTCGCTGGAAATGCTCACATAGGCTTCCACCAACTGTAACAAGCCCGTTCACTGGCTATTTATCGTTGCGAAGTGCAAAGTTCTTTGTGGATCCCAACAAGAACACACTTACGGCACCCCGAACGTGGAGGAACACGCCTACTTCCCTAGCTTGTAGCTTCATCTATAACCACCATATCAAACCCAATGGCGCAGGGAATATCGAGTGTCCCATGTGGTCAACGAAACCCTAACGCGAAACAAGAAGCCTGAGGTCGGCCCGAATCACATCAATGGAAAAGTTAACATCAACCAAAGCCCAACAATCGCCATTGTAGTCCACATACCAGTGGCGGGAGCATTCGATAAGCCCGATAAAATGCCCAAATTTTTCAACAGAAGGATATGAGAAGTTCCAGAGACATTTCCACTAATATCTGAACAGTTCACGCATCTGTCGCGCATGAAGAACAGCCCTAGATTGCAGATGCATATGCTGCCATTATTACTTTTTTTTTTTTAATTCTAACATACCCTGGCTTCTGCAAGATACATCCATCCTGGTGAGATAATACGGATGGATAATGGAAACGCTTGTATCCTACACTGATTGTGATCGAGCTTCTTCCATGATAAACTCACCACCTGATGACGACTCCCCAAAATGAAAAGGAAAGACAACTCAACTAAAACTTTATCTCTTTTTTCTACTACTGCAAGATTTTGCACAACAACTCGGTCTCGAACACGGTGGTCGCGTGCACCAAAACACCAGATCAACACCACGGCTCCTCGGGATCGCCTTGTAGCCTTCGCACTTTCTCTCCCGGAGGCCACCGATTTTCCGAGCAAGTTTACTTCTCGACCCCGTAGCCGCTGGAAATGGCCAAATGCTTCCTCACACTTTCCCGGGAGGAGTTTAGTTCGCGCCCCGGATTCATGGTGTGATTTTTTTCGAGACCACACCCACCACACGCATTGAAGGAGGATCAGAACGAGATCATGGTGAAGAAAATTGCGGCTCCACCCACTCCCGTCTCCCTCACGCAAGGACAAAGGAAAACATGGTGGTCATTTCAACCCGTAGGTCAGGTGGTTGGGAGGGGGCAGGTAGAGCAAAAAAATACGATGCCCAGCTGGGCATTACATTCTCCTCCCCTTAAGAAAGCATCGTCCTCGATGCGACATAACACAACGGAAGAGAAAAGGTTCGCGACCAAGAACAGGCATAGGAGAAAGTACACTCTATGGTTTTAAAAAAAAATTTAGTTGATTAAAGTACGGCCACAGGGTAGCCTTAGGAACATTTGGTAGAATTTTTAACTTTCAATGTTCTGTGAAGATTGGCAGTTCTTTCTTGTTCATCATTTCATTAGTCTCTTTCCATTAGCATTATTCTTAGTTTAATTCTTTTAAAATTTCATCATTGAAGAGTTTTGATTTATTCTTTATTGTGGGTGCCCAACATGAACTGCTAACACAACACCCTATCAGGTTCACAAGACCCTACAGATTCACAAGCACACAAGTATATACTTCAAGATTGTATTACACCACAAAAGGTTACTCAAATACGGAATAGAATAGGCACAGTCCACATAGTACATGTCACACATCAATGACTGACATACCAAATACTCAAACAAAAGAGTACTACAATCCACTAGACATTTCCTCAATTTGCATCAATGAAAGACTCACATAACACCAAACCATGCTACAGGTACATAGTGTCCACAAGGGAATCAATGACATAACCACAACATCACAACACATATCCATCTGACATGAGTAACACATACATCAAAAGACCACTACCAAACATCACAATAACTCAACATATATCCCGAAACATCAACCATACAGACAAATATCATAAGCCTCCCTCAAACTCTTATGCCTCCCTCAAGTCTCTTATGCCTCCCTCAAACTCTTATGCCTCCCTCAAGTCTCTTATGCCTCCCTCAAACTCTTATGCCTCCCTCAAGGAGGCCGGTTGTCCCTATGGTCCAAGACACATAGAGTTCGAACACTCCTAACCCAAGTGACATAATAACGCGTGGTTCAACAACCCGCTAGTTATATGTACCCCTTGGGGCGTACCCCCATACAACGAAGCGGGTCCATAGGTCCAACCAATCCATGGTGCATCCCATGACCCTATTCCACACATCACGACATTAGAACCAGCACAACAATCCAATCAAAGTGCCAAGTGGCAAAGTACAAGCCTTGGGCAAGGCGGTAAAAATTCCAAATTTAAAAGAAGACCCCAAATCAAGCTAAAATAAATGGCCAAATAGCCAAAGTTAGTATCAAAATCCCCATGTTAGTGCCACAAACCAAGGAAATGCCCAAAATTGTAAAGCATTGCAATCAAGAAAAGATGTTGGTCCTTGCAAAATAAAGTAAAAGCTCAATTTATGAATAAAATCAACTTATAATAATGTCACATTACGATAACTGTGTGGCCTTATCTAGCCACCAAAGGGGTACTCAACGAGTTCTAGCAAGTCGAACATCGAGCCTCAGCTCGTAAAATACATATCAATAATACAACTGTCATCACCTCCATCTGAATCATCCCGCCACCCTTCGACAAGGCTAAACATAGTCATAGATACACTAAGGTTGCATACATACAACCACATAGGGAGAGAGGAAAGAATCACATGTTATCTACTAAACCAAGTTTTAGCTCGAGTTATTGACCCATGGTACACCATTCCTCACTCTCAACATACACTTCTACCGATTTCCCTCAGGATCGGTTAGTGTAAGGTTCACAACATAACATATAACAACATCACTAACATAACGGTGGCACACACATAACTACCATAACGTCTCACGTATGGTATGTATACAGGGTAGATCACAATCATACATCCACAGGGCGTAATACATCACTTTACCACATTCTGCACCCAAAGTGCAATCACCATACGATAGGGTTCATACACTCACCGTATGACCCAAAATCACAACATGAAGCATTACATATTACACAACTCATATATACGATGAACATAATACATCACAACATAACATCCATTGCTACATAACAAGGTGGTACACACAATTTCTTCAAAACATGGTAAAAACATCATGATACAACTCATTTCTTTTAACATCAATCTAGTCATACAACACATTGATACACTTACATATCACAATATGTCACAATGCTCCAACACTATGTCATCCACATTATAATTCTTTTCACACATCACAAACAATAATTCACACGTGAATTCTTCTAGAATCCACAAGAAGGAGAGAGAATACTCCCATCCCCAAACATATCAACATGATCACAAACACGCACAAGGTGACATACCCATAATGTGCGTTCACAATATCACAATTACGACAATAATCACATCACGTTTAAAGCACATTACTCTTCCAATATCTACCATCATCATGCAACATCATCATCATCATGCAGTATCATCATGTAACACCACCACCACCATGTAACATCATCATATAACACCAATCCGGCCCATAGGTTCGAGAGCATGAACCTACGCTCTGATACCAAAGTGTAACACACCAAAATACCAACACAAGGACAACACAGTGAAATACAGGATAACTTTTTTTTTTGACTTGCTTTGACACAACACGACACAACATGTCGTCACAAGGTTACAACCAACACTAGGAACCACTTGTTATGGGGGAGACCACAAGGTCAGCACGGAAACGTTCACACCTATCAAGGACAATGTACTCTTCTTTTGACAAGACAACATGGAAGTCCAATCCACATGACACACACATAGCTAGGGCATCCCATGAGGAATTTCTTGTTAAATTTTCTTGTTTACTAAAGTGTCTCTTAATTCTTAACTTACGTTCTTATAAAATTTCATGTAATGATTCACACAATTCTTTTCACAAGGGAGAACTTCTTTCTTTTCAACTATTGACTAAATAGCTTAAGGCCAAGCTTTCTAAACTAGGATCATCAATTTTATGTCCAAATCTTTCTTATTCATTTGATTTTAGAACATTTTCCATTTCTTACAAGGTTAATTAATCTTACTCAAGTCACTAACACATGTTCCACACCTCTATTGCACAGGTGAAGGCATAAGCTCCGATTGAGTGGAAAGTACCGCTTAGGGTTCATAACAATAGCCTTCTTGTTTAAGGATTAAATTTTGACCTTGCTTAAGAAATATCACCATGAATCAAGGCAAGGGTTAACAGAACAGGACAACAGAATTTAGCTTCAGGGTCACATTGTTTACTATCAGTCTTTTATTGAGGTTAAGAGTTTATCAAGATTGGTTAAATGTTCCATCTAGACTTTACTTCATTAAGTTTGACAAAGGAGAACATTTCAAACGATAGAGAGAGATTTAAGGTTTAATTAATCAATTTCCCTCCTACTTATTAAATCCTATCATCTTCTAAAATCTAACCATTGATTTCACCATGAGGTCATTTAAGATTTCACCATAAAAGGATAATGTTTATTAGCTTGGCTCGAATAAAAAATAATAATAATAAGTTATCATATTTCGTTACAAAAGATAGTTTCCTCTTGATTGTTCCAGGTCTCAAAGGTTATCAAGTAGATCACATCTACATTAATATGTTCATATACATAAATTTTGGTTTAACTTTTATCAGGACTATCCAGCTCACTTTATAGTGCTTACAAACTCATTGCTACTAAGCCTTAGGAGGATTTACAACTCAACATTTTAACTCAAGAGCAAAGTTTAATAGTACTCGTTTGCGGAACCAAAACAAGGTTATATCAATTCATTCCAACATGATGCACAAATCAAAGGAACATACCATCTCTATTGAACCATGACTAGGGAGCAAGAGAGTAATAACATGGGACATGCCCCGCTACTATACTAAGGGTTAAAATTCACTAGAATATCCCATAACCAAGCGGTAATCAAATTTCATCTTTCACATGATAACCAAACAAGCCAAAGTTTCAACAGTTACAACAACAATACTCTACAATACATTTACTAGGCACTGACCCTTCTTCTAAAATGTCCAAAGGCCCTTTCCAAATTTTATAACATAATACACATTCGTACAAAGGAACATCATAACCAAGATTGATGCAATAATCTACAAGTCTTTCCATCATCTAACCACGTAAGCCATCTGCAACAATTAATAACCTGAGTCAGTTCACGAGAACTGAGCAAGATAAGACTATACATAGCAACAATAAGCTACTAGCTAACAATACCATGAAAGGAAACATTCTATTTCAGGAAATGGATCAAAGTCTAACCTCTAACAACCTTTTGAAACAAGATATAATTTTCAACATATCAACTAAGAAGAAAACCATAAGTTTTAGTTATGAAAATACCTCTAAAACTACAAAAGTTTGACAACCAAATACGCAAGACTATGAAATTTAAATGATTAGACACAAGAGTTGAGAGTATTAGGATTTCAATCATGTAATCCCGTAGATTACGTGATTGAAATCTAAAGTGTAACCCATCAATCCACATTCTCAAGGTGAAGTCAAAAGATAAAAACCAGGCCCGATCTTAGCTGCCAAAAAGAATATAGTTTTGGAATCGTTCCGTAGGGACATAGGCCTAATAGGCTATAAACGAACAACGAGGGTAAAAACAAAGTTCCATCATGTAATCAAAAAGGTTTAAAGGATGAAAATCTTATATTCAAACCCACAACCATTATATCTTAGGTAATAAGTGACTTCATAGCTAATAAGGATGAGTGGAAAGGACGGTAAGAATGTCTGGAATAGGCATTGCCTAATGTACCTACCTACCGAACATAACAGGCCTGGAATAGCGACAAGCCTCATTAATACCCAAGTTGAGTAGGCAATCTAGCATTCTAAACACATCCTTGCAATTTTCATAATACCTTAGATTTATAATCCTCCCATTCTAGAGGAACATAGCCATGAATCTAGACTTGGTTGAAATTTTCCGACATCAACTCACTTCCTAATATCATAAACGATGTATACAAAGGAAAAGGTCTCTCAACTCTCCTTAATTTACATCTCATCACTAAGTTTATGGTAACCTATGCAGAGATTAAACACATAATATACCATTGAAGATAGATATCCTCCAATAACGAACCTCTATAACGATGTAATTACAATTATTACGTTCGACACATAAACAAACTATTCCATAACTTCTTTTCCTTTTTGACAACAAAATATATTCATGACCTTCCATCACAATCATTCTAAATTTGCAATGAAAGGTCACTCATCAAGGAGGAAGTACAAAACAAGTTTGACTAAATTAAGGAACTTCATGTTACCTTAAGCAGTTGATGAAAACCTTAACTTTCACGAACCGTGAAAGATATTACCTTACTCCATCAAGGCATTATGTCTATACATGATTAAATCGATCACACAAGGAATCATCAACATACCATATCTTAACACCATAAAGGTCATTAATTTTATCAAATTTTACTCATAGAAAGAGTAGAATCAAAATGGGGTTCTATCAATAATTTATGCCCTTCTATCAACCTAGGACATATTTTCGGCCCAAAACTTCCTTCTTAACAAGCATATATATTGAACTTCTAATTTCCAAAAGCCCTAATAATTTGCACAATACACGAAGTGCATAATCACGCTTATCATAAAAAAATAATAATAATTTAACTGTATGTTTTCCTCTAGAGGCAACAACATAACAGAAACCATATACTAGTCAACGCTACAACGCGTTCTAGGGGATTACATACCAAAGTTCACAAAAGAAACAATGACATTTTTGCAGAAGGAAGTAACTATATATATATATATATATATATATATATATATATATTTCATATGATCAATCAAAGCATACATCGAGAACCTTTGTTTGTTTTATATATATAAATGGGTTGATCACGTCAACAAGAACAACCAACAGAGGCAAATCCGTAAGTAACAAACTATTAACCACATATCGAACGCAAATCCACAAAATCACGATTTAAACCAATTTCTAGAAAGAAAAGTTTCATTTCAAGAGGTTATTAGATACTAGCATATTATGTATATGGTTAGTCTATCTTGCCTTTTAATGCATCCAAGAGATCGATCACAAGATGGACGGGGCTCGCAACAAAGCAACCCAACCAGCGCAGCTTCTCTTCCTCACTCGCTAAAGGTCCAGACTCTGTTAACGGCCATGCTCTTGTCCTTGTTCGGTGAACAAACTGGGTGCCACATCTATTACATACAAGGGGGATGAACCATACTGTAACCATTACCATGAGCTATACTCTCGAAGAGAGCTCCTCGCAAGTGGCGCTCTTGTGGTGCGCAAGCAATGAATCTGTCACACGGCCTATAGCATTAGCCAATACCGGATTTGCCTCTTGCACTGCCTTCGAATCTGTATCAGTAACCAAATACCCGTCATAAGGGCAGGCCCTAGTAGTACTCAGCACATAAGTTAGGCAAGGCTTGCAGTAAGGATGTGTACATTGGGTTTGCACAGCCTCATTAGGGTAAACACGCTGCCTACCAACTGGACAGAAATATTCTCCAGGGAGTGATTGTATATTTATGATACTCTCGTTGTCAAAACCCATGACCTCCCCGAGAAAGCAAACCAAATGTATTTTCACCTGTGAAGAAGCTGCCACAAAATATCAAGTGTGTTGCTTGTGCAGCAAAACATTTCAGCTGAAGCTTGCAAGGTGCGACAAAACCAACAGAGACCTTTATGCCTGCCAACTTGGTGACTCGTTGAAGCAACTCAAATGATTGCAAAGCAAATTGTGTTTCATGAATATTCTGATCTGAAACAGATCCACCTCCATGGGATACTCTTCCATGAGTTACATCGAACAACAAGTAAGGTCTCAACAGAGAATCTCTGTAATAATTTTCATCAGGTCTCCTGGTAACTCTCTCACTGTCACAAGGTCGATTCTGATAGGAATGTCTTGAAGGAGAGTCCCGACTCAGAGGATACATTGGTATAGCACAGAAAACAACATAGTTGGACAACCTGCTCATGGAAATGCTCACATAGGCTTCCACCAACTGTAACAAGCCCGTTCACTCAAGCTATTCATCGCTGCGCAGCAGATTCCTGTGGATCCCCCAACAAGAACACACCATACAGCACCCACTGAACGTGGAGGAACACGCCTACTTCCCTAGCTTGTAGCTTCATCTATAACCACCATATCAAACCCAATGGCGCAGGGAATATCGAGTGTCCCATGTGGTCAACGAAACCCTAACGTGAAACAAGAAGCCTGAGGTCGGCCCGAATCACATCAATGGAAAAGTTAACATCAACCAAAGCCCAACAATCGCCATTGTAGTCCACATACCAGTGGCGGGAGCATTCGATAAGCCCGATAAAATGCCCAAATTTTTCAACAGAAGGATATGAGAAGTTCCAGAGACATTTCCACTAATATCTGAAAAGTTCACGCATCTATCGCGCATGAAGAACAGCCCTAGATTGCAGATGCATATGCTGCCATTATTACTATTTTTTAATTCTAACATACCCTGGCTTCTGCAAGATACATCCATCCTGGTGAGATAATACGGATGGATAATGGAAACGCTTGTATCCTGCACTGATTGTGATCGAGCTTCTTCCATGTTAAACTCACCACCTGGACAGAAGCGACTCCCCAAAATGAAAAGGCAAGACAGCTCAACTAAAACTTTATCTCGTCCTTCTACTACGGCTGCAAGGTTCTGCAACAACTGGTCTCCACTGTGGTCGCGTGCATCCAGAACATCAGGATCAACACCAACGGTTCCTTGGGCTCGCCCTGTAGCAGCTGTTGCACTCAGCTCTCTCTGGGCCACTGATTTTCTGAGATAAGTTTACTTCTCGACCCTGTAGCTGCTGAAAACGGCCAAATGCCTCCTCACGGCACTCCCAGGAGGAGTTTAGTTTTGCGCCCCGGATTCTGCCTGTGATTTTTGAGACCCGCACCCACCTGCATGCATTGAAGGAGGATCAGCACGAGATCTTGGCGAAGAAAAAATGAGGCTCCACCCACTCCTGTCTCCCTCACGCACGGACAGAAAGGAAAACGCGGTGGTCATTCAACCCGTAGGTCAGGTGGTTGGGAGAATTTGGGTTTGGATTTAGTATTTTCCGAGAGATAAATATGACATTATATCATTGATAATGAGAAACATGCGACCACTAAAGTGGGATATGTTACATTATCTAATGTATCACACTTACCTATCCAGACATATACCTATATGTATTATTTTTCTTCTTTAATCGGACGTAAATTGTGTTTGTAATGACAAGATATTGTTGATCACACGAAAATAAACCTATATTTAAGATTTCCCTTATTAAAGAGGAATTTCATAAAAACTTCAATACATATAATATTAGCATGAAGACCTCAACCATATATTTTTTTTTTTTTTTTTTTTTAGGAGAGGGAATTTATTTTACTTATAACACACGTCCATTCCATTTATAAATACAATAATTTCCTTATTTTGAAGTTAATCAAATTTGTTGGATTTGAAGGATTGCCCCTTAAGTAAGGACTCAATGTGTGGTACTTTCATTTATGTTTGATAATTAATATTTGTACTTTCTCATTAGAAATATTTTCTACAATTATTATCTTGAAATTTATATTTTATTGTAAAAAATCATTTCATTGATATCTCCAAACTTTTGATTCATATTTTATTCTAAGGTAGAATATTTTCATCTTCATAGAACTCCATATATCATATTTCACACTCTACAATACTTCACAATCTATGGTAGCCCAACATGTTCTCGGGAATATTTTCCTTGTTTCTTGCTTCTCGAAGCTTTAAATACAATGAACAATCATTTTTGGTTGGATGTAATGAACAAAGATCAAGGAAGGAATGATTAGGGCTTGTGTATTGCATATTTATATCTAGTTTATTTCTGAATTAAATTTGATAAACACCTCTAGCTTATCTCCAAGTTAAGAAATTTTCCACTTAGTTTCTCCAATTTTACAATGTTAGACTAAATTAGTTGATTCTTTGATGGATACATGAAGGGTATGACATGAATTTTTATGTTATGGGTTGTTATTCTTAGAAGATATATGCAATCTCAAGAATCACTAGGTGTTATTAGGTTATAGTTGTTTGACATGTTGTTGGAGGGTGATATTTTAATAGTTTGGAAAAGACATAACTTGGTTAGATTTATTTCAAAGGAAATGCTTACAAATATTAGAGTACAGATAACAAGATACAATCATTTGACTTATCATTGAACATAAAATTTTAATATGCCCTCTAGAAATGGTTGTAGTCATTTTTGGAGAAGTTTTTTTTTTTTAGCCACTAATAAAGGTCCAAGTGTTATTAAATAAGTATTATTTTATAATATATAAAAAATTAAAAATTACCGTACACAAATATATACCTCCCATGTCTTATTGTAAAATTATAAGCTGTATAATTTTTAATAAATGTTGATTGTGTCTCTTTGGATTTTTAAGGCTCAAGTCAAATTTCAAAATGATGCACTAGAAGTGACCCACCTCACGAATATTTTGGATCAATTAGACAATTACCTTTTAACTTTTTGTTGGTTTCTTACTTTTTCTTCAATTTGGGATCCCTCTCTAATGGTCCATGACCGTCGGGAATTCATGCCAAAAGCGTAACGCCCAAAAACAACGATGATCCAAGAACTTGCTCTCACAAACACAAAACTGAAATTACAATTTTTATTTTTTTGATAAGGTATTTGTACCTACACTTGACGGACGTCAAAAGTTTTATATTTTACATTTGAGGTATTATATTTAATCTTTAGTTTGATTACATAATATATATATATATATTTAAAATCTCAAAAAGAGGTATATATATATACCGCCAAGTTTATATATTTATAAACCAAAAGACATTTTATTAACTTAATCATATTTCACTTTGTAATTTAAACGAAACCATGTTGAGTTGTTTTCACATAGTTCGGTGAGTTGTTACTGCATTGGACAAGATACATGGTACAAGAGTCTATTTCATAGTCGGCTTATACGTGGGAAAAACACGTAATGCCACCACCAGTTATTTCACTCACTAACCAAGCCACCTTATACATTCTCATACTGTTCAACATGGTCGAAACCCACTCGGTGGTATATACTGCACGACAGGAAAAAAACATTAGAGAAATGGTTGCAGCCACCTGCCACGGAACGCCATTGGTGAGTGTATTCACTACACGAACTATAATCTAACCTCCATGCCAAAATTCAACCACCCAATACCTTACCACTCGGGCCATTAGTATTCAACATGGGCAAATGGTTTACCACGTGGATAAATCCACTGTAGGCATTAAACTCCCCCTCTCTCGCGTGGCGTGCGAACTCCTCTCTTTGAGCCGCTCATCTCCATTAATTCAACTAGATTTTGCAAATCAATTGTTTTACAAAGTCGACCCTCTTTGTTGGATTCGTCAATCGGCCGCATGAATTCAATATGGTGGTTGAGGATGAAGCTACGACTAGTGTAGCGGGCGTGAAAGCTGTTTTACTTGGCCACGACCACGCGAGCAAGAAGGGAGGAAGAAGAAGAAGCTACTGAGGCCGGGGCACGAGTGGGGTTACCTCCATCTTCACCTTTGGGTGTTGCGAGGTGTGTTCTTTCGGGATGCATGGCACGCGGCTGCCTGGAGACAAACGAAGACGACCAAGTCGCAAAGCAACAACACAAAGCCCCCTTTTCTTCTTTTTTTGAGCACTTTAAACAAGCAAGTTGTTCAACTATGTTGTTATCGGTCGATGCTCGAATGCATCCTCAAAAATCTGGGATCCGCCTTCCGGATATTTAATCAAAACCGATCAAGGGACGGTGAGAGTATTACGGAGAGACTGAAGAAAAATATTACAAGATTCTCTAATGAGACCCTATCTGGTTACAAGCGGCTCGTGGAAGAAAAGCTCATAGAGGTGGATCTGTTTCATGTGAGAAAAAAATAGAAGCACGATCTACTTTGTAATTAAATGGACTTTTTAGCGCAAATATTAGTACGGTCGTAATACACGAGGATCATACAGAGATATAACATTATTTTAATTGTTTTATATTATAAGAATGTATGATTTTATACGTATTTTAGCTCAGTTCGCTTTGCCTTTGCATGAACATCTCACGCGTAGGGTTGATTACAGGCCTATTACGGCCATGCCATAGGTTTTTGCTTTTTATATATAAAACTAATATTATCTACTTGACAATAATTTATTCTAGCCTGCTTTTGTTAATTTAAAAGAAATATTGATAGTATATTAATATTAATATAACTTGATAATACTAAATTCATTAATTTTTGTATTACTTTAATATGAGTAATATTTAAAATATTAGTTTCCTTCTACAATTTGCAAATAGTTTTACAATGGATTCATAAATGAAGAAAAAACATAATAGAACTAGAGCTTAAATTTTTTTCATTGGCATATTAGGATCCATTTAAAACTTAAGTCTTTCCATCCACAATACAAGAAGAGAATATGCACTAATATTCTCACTTTTCAATACATCTCTTTTAAGCAACAAAATGAAATCTAATATGTATATTTTTGTAAATTTCCTAACATTCCACAAAAGAGTCCAACAATATTTCCATTAATTTTTAAAGCAAGAACTACTAACATGTCAACAAGATCAACATACTCATATGAGGTTCCAAGCCAAGTTAAAGGAGAATAAATAAATTGTCTTTCCTTCAACTTTCAATTCCATCCACATTACAACCTTACTAATGAAGATCAATACAACTTTCCTTCAACATCTTGTTACAAAATTTTCCACTTAATGTGGGAACAAATTTACAATAATGGAAGCTAAAATACAAAGCAATATTACATTTTCCTCCACTCGAGGTGGGTAAACATACAAGGTGGTTTCACATTGTCATCAACAAGGCTCCAATGCTTCGAACATCAACAAGGTAGCTCCTCCAATAGTTTGCTTGATTCAAAACAAAATAAGGGGAGAGGCAACGCTCTCCTCCCAACCAAGATACCCAATGGAGAAGAGAAGCCATCCTCTCCATTGCCCCGAGCCCCAACCACATCACAATGGGAGAAAATACAACTCATGGCAACTAGTAGCTTCCACATAACTCAACATAAAATTTCACATTCATTCCATAATCCTTCAAAACAAAATCAACAATACAACAAGAGGGAAAACAATCACAACAACAAGTCACAAGGCTTATCAAGAAAGCCATAAGAGTAAGACCTATGGGGAGGCCACTTATGCCTCCCAATGGGAATGGGTGCCACCTAAAAGCCTCCAATGCAAAACACAATACCCCAAACAACTCTTATGCCTCCCTCAAGTACCCCTTATCCCTCCATCCACTCTTATGCCTCCCTCAACTCTTATGGCTCCCTCAAAGTAAAAAACAACAAGAAAATGCAAGCATTTCTCTTACAAGGTGGGCACCCAACCCAAACTTCCTCCTCAAGAAAATGATCTCTTATGCCTCCCTCAAATAAACTCCCCATAGTCTTCTCCCACTCCCAACTTAGGCATTCTACCCATTCCCAACAAGCATTTCAAATAACAACATTCAACACAACATAAATATACATTCACATAACAAAAGGAAACATAATGCATACAAAGGTGAAGCTCCTACCTTTCCATGGTAGAGTTTGCTCCAAGTATGAAGTCTCAATCCCTCCAAAGACCAAGCAATCATCCAAAATCTCCAACAAACTCCCACAAGTATCAACAAGCTCCAAAAATCCACAAACTCCTTCAAAATCCTTTCCTCTCCAAAATACAAAAGACTAAAAAAATGAAACTTTTAACCCCAAAACAAACAAGAAGATCAAATAAATAGAGAAAAAGAGGGAGGGATTATGTGGCTCCATTAGGATGCCACCTCCTTTTCCCTCCACTCCACATCCTTTGGTCAACTTCTTCATATTCCAATGCACCATTAATAAGTGGTTGAAAGAAAGGCAAGCACCTTACACACTCAACTAAGCCCACTCCCCCAAAAGACAAAATTAAATTTTTGAAAGAAAGTGAAATTAATATTTTACCCTTTTATCCCCCAAAACACCTAAAAAGACCCTAAACTTGGCCTTCCAACCCATAGGTAGGGTTAGCATGGGGTTTTAAGAGGTGTGGGACAAGTTTGACTTGTCCCACAAGCTTTGAAATTTGGCCTCCAAGGCCAAATTCGAGTTTCCCATGTGGGGTAGAGTGTGCTACACTCAAAACTCAAACACACATCAATCCACACAAAATCCCAAGTAAATCAAGCCTAATAAATGAACTCTCTTTGGTCATATCCTTTAATTAGTTTAGGACAAATTCAAATTAGCTTAATTAAGACACTACAACCCATGACTAATAAAGGGGGTAAACACCAATCCAAAGAATATGAATAATAACACAAGTAAAATTTCACTTACTAAGAGAAACACATACTAACATAATAAAAAGGAAAATTAAAACAAGGCAACACATGACCCCTAGGTCACAATTTTTCCCTAACCAAATGATTCCAACACACACACAATTACTTGTTGCCATGGTGACCTTAGCTGGATTCTTCTCGAATTCTGATGTGGTTGGTCTCCACTCCCCAATATTGTTGTGAATATAATATACCTGCAGAACAGAGAATACCTCCTTCGGCCTGTTGGCCGCATTAAAACATTCATGCCAAATATACAATATAATCTAAAATAAACGACACATGATTTACTATCATCTATGCAGTATGATATCACTTACACTTTCTAGCACATTTCTATTCCACATTTCATTTATGTCAAAATGATCATCACATTAGTCCAATTATCAAGTTCTACTCAATATGATTAAACATATCACATGTCATAATTAAAGATAAATAACCATGTCAAAAGTATACAAATATCGTCATCAAATGTCCACCAGTAAACCATATGCATCATATAAAGATCAAATCAATAACAGTCCAATGTCTATGATATCTACTAGCATGCTAAATCAAGAAGCCATAATAATCCATAAATGAAGTAATCAATCTCGAAAACAACAAAACAAAATAGTGTCGAAGGGAAGTGGGCACTACAAAAACACCAATTTATTGAAATGTAAACTGATGGTAAATTTGACTATATTTTCATTGGACTCCTTAAAACCATCCGAAGAGCTCATATTAATTGAATCAAGTCGGACATTTCAAACTTGTATTATCCTATGTTAGGCATGTGCATTATGCGCATAGTTTTGCTTTATGTTGACAATGTTAGCAAGGTCATATGAAACATCACATGATTTTTTTGGTCCACTTGATTGTATTATGATATATTGTAACACCCACAAAAATTAACACATGAAACCCAAAATGGAACCAAGGTTATAATAGAAAAATTATGGAATAATTTTTTTGTTAAAGGACGAAAGAAATGATAAGCTAATCCTTGGTTAACAGATGATCGTCACAAATTAATTAAATAAAATATTTCATCTTCAGTTAGGTCTACAAATTTCATTCCTATAATCTTAAATTAATTTAATAAAGCGGTTCCTAAAGTCATTCAATAATTTTTAATAAAAGGCTAGGTTTTAATATATAATTGCCCTTCCATTTACACAAAACTATTAATTTTAATTCTCAAATATAATTGTTGTCTAAATTATTAAGAATATGGGTTTACTTAATTACCCCTAGGTCATGACCTCATAAAATTTGAAAGATACTAAAATAAAAATACATGCAAAATTTTGATTAACTTCGATACCACACAAGTGGCCCCATTCAAAACATGACCCATGTGATCAAATGATGATCTCACCTACTTTCACCTAACATTTGTAGGGGACAACCTTGGCCATTAGATGAATCCAATCTAGGCCATTGGATCTAAGTATTTAAAATCAACCCTAATCTCTATGGAGAGTTTCTTTTATTCTTTTCATTTGACTTATTTGCTCATTTTTTTGTTTTGCAGGTTAAGGAAAGGATGAAGAGAAGGAAGCCATGGGAGAGGAGGAGAAAGCTTGGGGATGGATACACACATCCCAAATCTATTTCATTTTTATTTTTAATTCGATTATCTTCTACCCTATTCTAGGGTTTTTAATTTTCATGATTTGTTATAAGATTGATTAAATAAAAATATCCATTTGGGTATGTGGATTTTTCCCAAAACAAAATCTTGATTTTTCTATCTCATTGATAATCTATTTCAATGCATTTTCCCAATAGTTCAATTTTTAGTTTAGTAATAAACACACTTTTTTGTGTAATATATACGAGACTATTTATTTATGTTTATATAATTGTTTAAATCTCAAAAACTATGAGTATATATATATATATATATATATATATATATATATATATATATATATATATATATATATATATATACACACACTTGTTATCTATCGAAAGTGCACCCTATAGAGAGGTGGTTGCAGGCATTCTAATCTTGCAAAATTGATCTCTCTCTTTCATAGATACAATGGAAACACCTCAGGCACTGTGGGTATGACAATTTTGAGGCGAGTCTCCGGTATCAAGGTTGGTTCCTTATTAATGTATCATAAATTGATTTTCTAGGGTTAAGGGTAAAAGATAGATGTAAAATAATTAAAACTGAGGTGATACACCAAATTTGTATAAGGGATTTGACTGAGTATATGCACAACTAATATGTGAAAGGATTCTTGATGCACGAGCCAACAATTTTCTGCAGAATATTAAGGGAAAAACACTTGAGGTATTGAGGGAAAGTATCACAACAATACTACTAAGTTAAACATGCACATTAATATCATGCAAAAATTACTGAATTTGTAGCAAGGTAAGATAATTAATCAGGTAATTTTCATTCACAATATTAATGGAAACATACACAAGATTGCAAATAATTGGAAAGGTAGAAAATACTTCACATTCAGAGGGAAAAAATGGCAAAAATTGCTTCAACACTCTTGTATCAAAAAGTCCCCCCTTGTGCTTTGCTAAGGCACACAATATATAGCAAATTTGATCTACCCACCCTTCCTAAAAATAGACTAAGGCTTGTACTCACCCATGCATCCTATTTTTATCCTTCATCTATTAATAAATAAAGGAATAAAAATAAAACATGTAAATAAAAAGAGGCATTAATAGCCATCGGTTACAATTAGTCAACTGAAGTTGACTGATCTATTTTTAAGAAAAGCATGTCTATTTTTAATAAAAACATGAGTGGATGATTTACTAAAAATAAGCTTTGCTTGCAACCTTTCTTCTTCATGTGCATTTGTCGAGCTCTTTCTTTTTAAAAAAATATTAAAGGCATGCCCATTTTACTCTCGTGAGTGAGAAAAATAATTATTTTTGACCATGGTCAAAATTGGTGAACTCGGGCTCGGATTTTAGATGTAAAATATTGTAGAATCAATCATTTTTTCTAGTAATTAAATTTTACTCATCTCTATCGAGCTAGAAAACTTCTGCAAAATATTTCTCGTGGCTGCCATTAATAACTACTCTATGTTTTCTACGTAAAAAGGAAATCCACCATTGTTTGAGAATTTGAGCTTAGCCAAGATTTTCGAAAAACTCTATATTTTATTGCCTCGAAAAATACATCCTCACATGACCAATTTGATCCAAAATGGCTTGCAAAATCCTTCCTTATGGTTTATGATAAAATTGTATATTTTGAATATTCGGCCCACCCATTCACTTTTAATCTAGGCCTTACATGTGTTAAATCTGGTCCGCAAGTGAGAATTTGCGGCTTGATTTTATGACTTTGCACTTTTTTGAAAAAGGATCAAAATTTTAAAATTCCCGATGCCTGCTTCCCGATTTTAATCTTTGATGTTTTGGGCGGAGTCGTGGGTGACTTAATCACTTTATCACTTTTTCAAAATTCAAATTTGTAAAATACTCCGATGCTCGAACTCCCACTTCTATTATGCATACATGTGACATGTTTGGATCTCGCGGGGTCATGGGGCACTTTAATTTTTCCCATTTTTAACAAAAAGGTTCAAAGTTCAGATTGACCCGATGGCCCGCATTTAGTTTAATCAATACTTTGAATTTTTGATGCTTTGAATTTTTCCACGGAGTCTCGGGCCACTTAAACACTTTACTTCTTTTGCTTTTGCGGGCCAGTGGGTGACTTAATCACTTTACTCCTTTTGAAAAAGAGCTCAAATTCTCAAAAAAACAATATGATCCATTGTTGAATTAATTTGGTGAAGTGTGAATTTCACCAGCGGAATTGTGGAAATTTAATAACTTCAACACTTTTGCGAAAAAGCTTCAAATTTTGAATCGATAAAATTTCGACCCTCTACCTTTAATTAAGATAGATCATTTTGATTTTGCGTAGATGCGGGGAAAATTTTATCACTTTATTATTTTTCCAAAAGAGCTTCAAAATATCAAAATAACCCGATGATTCACCGTTGATTTATTGAATCGATGATTTGACCTCTTCTTGCTTGACTTTAAATGTGTTGACTTTCGATTAGCGGGGTCTCGGGACACTTTAAAACTTTATTCTTTCAACAAAACTTAAAGTT
The DNA here is from genome assembly GCA_018340775.1 of Taxus wallichiana var. yunnanensis. NCBI lineage: Eukaryota > Viridiplantae > Streptophyta > Pinopsida > Cupressales > Taxaceae > Taxus > Taxus wallichiana. Next base: position 160,678,252 of record CM031237.1, read on the forward strand.
TTAAAGGAAAAATACTTCCGATCATCTAATTTTCAACCTCGTAATAAAAGGGGGCCACGTGTACTTTTGGACCTCTGTGGTCTATGACAAAGTTTTTTGACAATTTTACAAAATATTGAAAAAGTGTTAAGTTCACCAAAATGACCCACTATTTCACTGGGTTAATTAACTCGGGTTGAGTTTGCATCGATCTTGGTGATCAATTTCGAGCATGATTTCTATACTTTAGATCCATGGTCGTTGATATCCAACCCATGATTAGGGTTTCTGACATGCATTGAATGTGGGTGCTTTGAAACTTAACCATAGAGTGGTTTTATCAAATTTATAAATCAATCTTTAGCCCTTTGATCGATACTCATTGATTTTGATCCTTTGATCTTTAATCCTTAACTCGAGTGAGCTAGTTACTTCACTTTGGATTTTTGATGAATAAAACTACAAAAATAATATTTTGATTTCACTCTTTTTTTTTAGAAAATAAACTCTTGATGAAGTTTTTATCTTGGCTCTTTAAAAGATCGATGTTCCATTTTGATTTTTTGGAGCATTCTATTAGAGACTTCATGGATTTATGTTGAGTTTTCATATCATGTTGCCATTCCTTTTTTGTTGTGTACATGCTCGGATTTGAAAATTTTTGCTATTAACTACCACCATTTTAATCATTTCGATTTCAGTCCTCTGCCTATACTCCAAGACTTGATCAATTTTTTGTTACATTGTTTTGAGTTCGATATTTTTTCAAAATATTTGTGTCCATAGGAGCTCTACGAAGTTTCAATGGCTTCCATTTTGAGGTTTGTGAGATTGATCTCATTTCTTAAGTCCAAAGCTCGATTATCTCGCAAATTATTTTCTCGAACATGGTCATTTTAGCTCTAACCACTAATATTTTTATTTTGAGCAAGGTATATCACGCTTTTCCACCCTATTTGTGTTTTTGTGTATATTCATCGCATTTCTGCAAATCATTTTTTGTGGGATCAAAATTTGTTTTTTTCCCCCATTACACGTATTATTTTTTTGAATCATACCCAGAATCTTGCATTTTTGAATGGTGGGTAATCATGCTTTTCTTTAAAATTTTAGCTTGTTGTGAGTTAGACCTAGATTTGTTGTGGGTATTTGCATATTTTAGCTCTAACGGATGGAATGAAATATTTGGCTCACATAAAAAAAGAAAGGCTGCCATTGTTGAGATTCATGAAGCTCTGGTTTCTTTGATTTCCCAACTATGATAGAGGCATATTCTATGATATTTTGTACTTATGATGTCATTCTTTTATGAAACCTTGATCTCGAGTTGAAAACTTGATGTGGGTTCTCGCTTTTGGATCTAAATTGGATGATGTTTTTAGGGTTTGTTTTGCTTCAATTCTACCAGTGAAAAATAATGTTCCTTACCCTGATCTATATATTCAATTTATGGCTTGAGATAGTACAACCCAGATTTGGGTATCTTTCCTTTGTCATGGGTATTCAGGATTCTTTACTCCTTTTTTATTATGCAATCTATTCTTGATTTCATGAGAAATATGTTTGGAATTTTTAAATAGTTCTTTATTCATGTAATACCATTATTAGGCATAAGCCTTGATTCAGATGCTTTGGTTGAAATGTTGTAATCTTATTTCTTTTTCTTAGATACTATATTTATTTAATGGTAGAATTTCAGTGCATGCTGGAAAATTTGAAATGTTCATTTTACATGGCGAAACCCTATCAAAATTTTCTAGAATTCTTTTCTTCTTTAGTTGCAATCTGAAACATGTACTTTGTCTGCAAGTCTCTTCTCTCTCTAGAAAAGTTGTTGAACTTTGAGTTGCATTCTTCATTCACTCTGCTTCATGTACCATAGGATAGAAGTCATTGAAATCTACAATCTTTATCTATACTGAAAGACTTGATTTATTTTTCTTTGCTGCAACCTATACCTACACACTTAAGAAAATAGTTAGAAAATATTTAGGCTTTTGGCCTCTCTTATGTCCATGGTTTTCTTTTCTTTTCTCTTTCTCTTCTTTTTGAGTGAGTAAATCATGTATGCAGTATGATCTTCAAGTAATCTACATCTCATGTTGTTAAGAGATTCATATGCATGAATTAGGACAATGTAGGAATATGGATTAACCCTGAGCTCTTAATTGATGATTTTCCTCTTTTCTTCTTTTTCGGGTATAATACTTCTAGTGGTGAGAGAGAATAAGATGAAGATGAAGATGCATCAACCAAAGGAAAAGACCCAAAAAAATAATGCATTCACTCATACTCCTTTATTTTCTCTTTATATTTGTGTACCTCTTATTTCAGTAGCTGTACTTTACTTTTAGGTTACATCCCATGGCTTGTGTGGGAACACTAGAAATTCCTTATGAATAAAACATCGAATTCTGAAATTGAATTGTGTATTTATTTTTGCACATTTTAGTTTCTCTGTATGGATTTTATAATGAACTAAACAACTCGGTAATATAATTGAATGTCTTAAGCATGAAGGAAAGAACATTAAGAATACTGTAACATCTAGTAATGAACTCTAATTTTTGTAATATGTATTTATGTTATTTGTTCCAAGGCTCATCATTTCATCTATTTTGTATCTGGACATCCTCATCAACACAAAATATCTATCCTTTGGGGCCTTGTTGTTCTTTTGTTGAAGATAGTCAAGAAATTATAGAATATGTTATTTGTTACGTTTTGTAACAACACACACGATTGTAGATTTCATGTAATCAATAATTAATTTATAAGTAACAATATTTTCTGAAAGAAACTCCCTAGCTTAGGTATACTTCACCAATTCTATCCATTGTAACGAAGTTTTGAGTTTCCCATTTTTACATAGTGCAAAATTGTCAATATTTCTAGCGATCCTATGGGGAAAGCTGCCTGCTAGCTTCTAAGCTAGTGCCTTTCTCTTTTCCATTGGGAATGGAATCCAAACATGTAACAAAAATATTCCTTCCTAAAGTTCCAACCCTTCCAAAACGAACTAAAGCTGGGAAAGGATATGGTAAACCAGATCATGTGCATGAATGCACTTATTGAATTGAAAAACATTGGAATGTGTAGAAACTACACTTATTGAAGGGAAATCCTACTCTAACAATCACTCTAATATTTTCAAAAATGGAATAGTGTTTTAGAAACATACCATTCACAGGAATGGGAAGTTCCTCTCCATTCAGCCTTGAAAGATGAAAAACATTGTGTTATTTAGAAGCTGAATTCATGTAAGGACCACTCAGGTATGTATCAAAATTTTGTGTCTTCCTTTGGCCTTGCACAATTAGCATCCCACTTTAACACAATATCTCCTTCATTGAAGATTCTGAATTTTGCTTTCTTATATAAAGTCTTCTTCATCTATTTCGATTCTTTTCCATGTTCACATGAGCTTGATCTCTTAGCTCTTATAACTCCATTAACTCTTCTCGCATAACGAACCTCTGATGGTTCATTTTCAAGTAGCTCCATTTGATGCAAAAATCTAATATAGGTAACTCAACTAAAATAGGCATTATGGATTCTTTTCCATAAACAAGCTTATATGGTGAATTGCTAACTCGATTTTTGGGAGTCACTCTATCGCCCTAAAGTCTTTGAGTTCAACATCGATGCCAAGCTCTTTGATTGTGCTTGAGTGTTCTTCGATGATCCTTAAAATATTATTATTAGTACTTTTAGCTAAACCATTACCTTGTGGGTAATAATTAGATGAAGAACTTAGATAAAATCCATTGTTAACACCCCAATCTATTATCTTTTCACTAAGAAATGCTAAATCATTATCTAATATTATAGTTGTTGGAACACCAAAGCGTAAACTATACCTTCATAAAAGGATAGTATTGAAGTTTCAGGCTATTGCTTCAGTCCATCATGTAAAATAATCTGTAGCAATTAAGATCCACTTGTGTTCTTGTGAGGAAGGTGGGTTTATCATGCCAATAAAGTCAAGACCCCACTTTGCATAAAAGGATGATCAATCTGAAATAGGCTACAAAGGCGGTGAAGCTAAATGTTCTATTCAACAAAGAAAGCACATTTCGTACACTTTCTAATCCATTCAAAATAATCCTTGAATATGTTGGGCCAATAATAGATAACTTTCATAATTTTTAAGGACGTGGATGTGCTGAAAAATTACCTCCTCTAGTCCTTCATGGAATTCGATAATAGTTTAAATTTTATCATAGTCAATCAACACGTCGCAACAATATTCCATTTATATATATTTTGAACAACACACTATCAATAAAGATATAGGGGACAACTTGTAATCTAAATTAACTTCATTTAATTTTTTCCATACCTTTTGAATAGGCGACATGCCTGCAAATAGTTAACTAAATAAGTCATCCATATTGATTCTGAATCTCTTGAGCAAGCTCAGTGTCATTGAGTTTCTGCTGCACCATGACCATTTTTGGATTCTTCATCTGCGAGAAAAATGGCCATGGCGGAAAATGCCAGAGAAAAAATGATTAAAACATTTACAAACTTGCAAATTGAATGTGGGTGTTAGATCTTCCTTCTACGCATTTGAATTTGATCTATCCACATGGCGTAAAGAGATTAGAGTGGTGCGAGTGAGAGTTATTATTTTCACGGCTTTTTGGAATTCAGAAATTTGGAACAATTTCCTCTACCGGCCCGCTTTGACTTTTTAGAGATGACACGTGTCAACATTTGACTTGAAATGAAGTTGTAACCTCTTATAGAACATATTGAAACTTTCTTTGGAAAAAATTTGAAACAAAACTCCTCTGCCGACCCGCACTCCCGATGACGACGTGGTAGAATCCTGACCCAGCACGGTGGTTCAAACTTCATTATTTTCTCCACCTAGCTCAGGCTCGCGGGTTTGCCCTTATACTTTACTATTTTTTGCTGAAAAAGGAAAAGTGACAAAGAAATCTCCTCAACTCCGCTAATCTTCCTTGGGCAAAACTACAATTAAAGTCCGCCTAATCCATATCTTGCAAAATATAAGGAGTTAGATCAACTTCTTTACCTTTTTGGAAAGGGGAAGAAATTTCACTTCGATGAAGTAGGTTCGAACCTCCTTGGACCCTTGGAAAGTTGTAGAAATAAAAATACTTTTATGTTTGTGGAGCCTATTTTCATGTTAGAGTGTGGTACACTTTCTATGTGTTACACTCGGGTATTTTTACGGTGGTCTCAAGCCCCTAAAGCAAATTTTCATGGGTGGTTTATTAACCCATGGGTAACGGGTAATCTTGTTATGGGCTGTTTTTGGGCCCATGTTTTTTGGTACCCATTGTTTTGTAAAAGCGCCTCTTCGGTTACCCATAGGTTTATGGGACGGTTTTGTTTTCCCATGGTTTTGTATCAAACTTCTTTTGTAGTTGTCTATTTATATGGTATTATGCATATGATAGATGTACAAGTAAATGTATTGCGAGATGTGTTTTGAATTCAAGTGTGAATTCAGTAGAGTTTGTTGAGCATAACTCCAAATGGATCAGGTATTGTATTGAGAGAGTGGAGGCTTGTAATAAAATCGAGCAAGTGATTCTTGGTGGACGTAGCCCAAATTGGGTGAACCACGTTAAATCTTGTCTCTCTGTGTTGTGTTATTTATTCTACACTTTTATTTGAGATCTGTAATATTTTCTACATATTAGTTTCTACTATTGCGATTCTGTAAGGGATTATTCCACATATTTTATCTCTTATTTCCTAACAATTGGTATCAGAGCCTGGTTTGGTTTTCTGAAGTGTTGAATCACAGGGAAATTTTTAGCTTGAGTGGGAGCTATGGTAGATGAAGGAATATCTAGGGTTGATAAATTCAACGGGTAGAATTTCAGTCTTTGGAAGATGTAGATGGAAGATTACCTTTATCAAAAGGATCTTTATACTCCGTTGTCTGAGAAGGTGAACAAACCCTCGAGTATGATAGATGCGGAATGGGATTTTCTAGATAGGAAGGCACTTGGGACAATCCGGCTATGTCTTGCATCTTCGGTATTATTTAATGTTTCAAAGGAAAAGACTACAAAAGATCTAATGGATGCATTAGGGAAGTTGTATGAAAAACCCTCTACCTCTAACAAGATATTTTTAATGAAAAAGTTGTTTAATATGAAGATTTCTGAGAATAGTTCAGTAGCAGATCATTTAAATAATTTCAATATGGTTGCGAATATTCTAGCTTCGGTTATAATAGAATTTGATGAAGAAGTTAGGGCTTTATTAATTTCGTGCTCTTTACGAGAGTTGGAATACCTGGTAATGGCGGTAAGTAACTCGGTTCGGCTAACTCAAAGTTGAAGTTTGAGGATGTTGTAGGGGTGATTCTAAGCGAGGAAATGCGAAGAAAAAGCTCGGGAAATCTTCTAGTTCAGGGAATGCTTTGATAGTGGAAACTAGAGGGAGACGAGAAGAATAAAGGAAACCGTGGAAAATCAAAAGATTGAGAAAGGTCAAAATCCAAGAACAAGATTATATGCTAGAATTATGGAAAGCTTCTGGGCATGCAAAGGATCATTGGGAGCTTCGGGATAAGAAAAACAACAGGAAGAAAAAAAGGAGAAAAATGTGGCATCGGGTAATGTATGTCGGGATGCTTTGATTCTTTCTTTGCATAATATTATTGAATCTTGGGTTTTAGATTCAGGGGCTTCTTTTCATGCTACTTCACATAGGCATTATTTTGTTGATTATGTTCAAGCGGATTTTGGGAATGTTTTTCTTGGTGATGATGAGCCTTACAAACATAGTTGGAAAATGTTCTATTCAAAGTTAAGATGCAGAATGGGAATACATGGCTATTGAAGGATGTCAAACATGTGCCTACATTAAGGAGAAATTTGATATCGATGATGCATTTGGGAAGTGATGGTTATCTTATGATATTTACAAACTAACTCTTGGAAGGTTACTAAGGGTGCTCTTGTTGTGGCAAGAGGTAAGAAGGTTGGAACCTTGTATTTAACCACTGATAGTACTAATGATTGTAATCTTGTGGCTTCGAGATGCGAAACAACATTATGGCACTATAGGCTCGGTCATATGAGCCATAAGGGCATGGACATCATAAAGAAGAATTTGCCTAGATATACAAAAATAGGTTTGGATTTCTGTGAGAACTGCATATATGGGAAACAAAAGTGAGTAAGGTTTCTCAAGGTTGGACCTACGAAGAAAGAGAGTAAGTTAGAGCTGGTACATTCTGATGTGTGGGGGCCGGCTCAGGTATCATCTCTTGGGGGTTCAAGTTATTATGTTACTTTTATTGATGATGCAACAAGGAAATTTTAGGTTTATTGTATTAGAAACAAATCTGATGTATTTGACACTTTTGTTAAATGGAAAGCCTTGGTAGAGAATGAAACAGGTCTTAAGCTAAAATGTCTCAGGTCAGATAATGGAGGGGAGTATTGTAGCCATGAATTTAATGACTACTGTTCTAAGAATGGAATCCGCAGGCAAAAGACGGTTGCCGGGAACTCCCGCAGAATGGGGTATCGAAAGGATGAACGAGAATAATAATGGAACGTGTTAGGAGCATGAGGTTACATGCAGGATTGCCTCTTTCTTTTTGGGTAGAAGCGGTGAGCACAGTTGTGTACTTGATAAATAGAGGACCCTCAAGTGCCTTGGATAGAGGCACACCTGAGGAGGCTTGGTATGGTAAGAAAGTTGATTATTCATTTCTTAGAGTCTTTGGATGTGAGGTGTTTGTTCATATAGACAAGGATGATAGGACCAAGCTAGAGGCTAAATTAGAAAAATGTACTTTCATTGGTTATGGTGGTGATGACTTTGGATTTAAATGTTGGAGTATTAAGGACAAGAAAATAATTCGGTCTAGGGATGTGGTCTTTAATGAGAAAGTCATGTATAAGAAACAGTTGTAGGAAAATAGGGAAGAATCCAAGAAAGAATATGTAGTGGTAGATGATCTTTTGGATGGGACAGTGACCCATGAATCAGTTCAGGAACTAACTCAAAAGGAAACCCAAAATCCTACAGTGAGGAGGTCTTCTAGGGTAAGAAAAGAACACGAACATTTTTCTCCTTATCTTTATTATTTATTACTCATTGATAGTGGAGAGCCGAGAGCTTTGATGAAGAAATGTAGGTAGATGCAGTAAGAAGTGGGAGCAAGCCATGGATGAAGAGCATAAGTCTCTCATGGAGAACCAGACTTGGGATTTGGTGAAGCTACCGGAAGGCAAAAGAGCATTGCGAGAATAAGTGGGTGTACGGAGAGCTAAAGACGAAGAAGCGGGAAAGAAAAGATATAAGGCCCGGTTGGTGGTCAAGGGGTTTGCAGAGAAACATGGTATAGATTTTGATGAGATATTTTCTCTCCGTAATAAAAATGAATTCTATTAGAACTGTTCTTGGAATAGTCGTAGTAGCGAGAAGACTTGCACTTAGAATAGTTAGATGTAAAGACTCGCATTTCTCCATGGTGATTTGGAAGAGGAACTATATATGCAACAATCGAGGAGGGCTATGAGGTCAAAGGTAAAGAGGAGATGGTGTGTAAAGCTGAAGAAGAGCTTGTATGGTTTGAAACAAGCTCCATGTCAATGGTATAAGAAGTTTGATAGTTTCATGATGGAGCAAGGTTATATTAGATGTCATTCGACCATTTCATGTATACAAAGAAATTTGAGGATGGAAGTTATATTATCCTGTGTTTATATGTTGATGAAATGTTGGTTGCAGGTAAAAATATGTAGGAAATAAAAGTACTCAAGAAGCTGACTAAGTGAATCCTTTGCTATGAAGGATTTGGGTTCACCAAACAAATCCTTGGTATGAGAATATCTCAGGATAGGAAGGGGAAGCTGACTTTATCTCGGAAGAGTACATTAAGAAGTTCTTGGAGAGGTTTAATATGTAGGATGATAAACCGGTTGGGACTCCTTTGGCAGGCCACTTCTAGTTATCAAAGGAACAGTTGTCCCACGATAGAGCATGAAAGAAACCAGATGTCAAAGGTACCTTACTCATCAGCGGTTAGCGTTTGATGTATGCTTTATGGTGTGCACTAGGCACTGATATTTCCCATGCAAAGTGGGAGCTGTGAGTATATTTATGAGTGATCCAGTAAAGAGCATTGGCAAGCAATAAAGTGGATCCTTCAATATTTGAGAGGGACCATGGGGACAGCTTTGTGCTTCTGATGGATCGAGACACCACTTTACGTGGTTATGTAGATTCAGACATGGCTGGAGATTTAGAGAGCAAGGAGGAGCACGGACAGTTATATTTACACCGTAGGTGAGATAGCAGTGAGTTGGATTTCACGACTACGGAAGGTGGTGGCTTTGTCAACCTGAGAGGTGAGTATGTTGCTGCCACATAGGCAAGCGAAGAAATGATTTGGTTACAAAAATTCCTTGAGGAGTTGGGGCATAAGCGGGAGGAATGTAAGCGCATAGTGATAGTCAAAGTGCTATACACCTAGCTAAGAACTCTGCTTTCCACTCTAGGAAAAAGCACATACGGTTGAGATATCACTTCATTAGGACATCTTTGGAGGAAGATAAGTTGAAGTTGGAGAAGATTCATACGAGTCGAGAATCCTGCGAGACGTGATGACCATGGTGGTCACAAGGATAAACTAAAGCTATGTTCAGCTTTGGTTGGCCTTCGCGGATGACAAGTGAAGGGTTGAGAAGCTTGCTTAGTGGAAATTAGTCTCCAAGTGGGAGATTTTTATGTTTGTGGAGACTATTTTCATGTTAGAGTGTGGTTCACCTTCTATGTGTTACACTCGGGTATTTTACGGCGGTCTCAAGCCCCTGAAGCAAATTTTCATGGGTGGTTTATTAACCCATGGGTAAGCAGGTAAAACCGTTATGGGCTGTTTTTGGGCCCATGTTTTTTTAGTACTCATTGTTTTGTAAAACCGCCTCTTGATTACCCATAGATTTATGGGACAGCTTTTGCTTTTCCCGTGGTTTTGATACCCATGGTTTTGTATCAAATTACTTAGCAGTTGTCTATTTAGATGGTCTTATGCATATGATAGATGTAAAAGTAAATGTATTGCAGATGTGTTTTGAATTCGGGTGTGAATTATGTAGATTTTGTTGAGTATAGCTTCAAATGGATCTGGATATTATATTGAGAGAGTAGAGGCTTGTAATAAAATGCAAAGCAAGTGATTCTTGGTGGACGTAGACCAAATTGGGTGAACCACATTAAATCTTGTCTCTACGTGTTGTGTTATTTATTTTGCACTTTTATTTGAGATCTGTAATATTTTTTGCATATTAGGTTCTACTATTGTGATTCGTAAGGGATTATTGCATATTTAATCTCTTATTTCTAACAAATACTCGAGATTAGATCATTTTCAAGGGGGCTAACTCAAAAAAATTCTAAGTCCGGGCTTGGAAAAAATGAGGAAACTTTTTGAGGGCACACAAATGGCTCTAGCTTAGGGACATGACATGGATTGAATAGGGAGAAAACATGGCATGAGGATCCGAATATCAATTTTTTAAAACATATAACATTGGCAAAGATTGCCTTATCCATTGGGTCTTGCAAAGTCATGTATAAATTCTCGAGGGAAGTGAGAAGGAAGAAGAGGACACATAAAAAAAACACACCAAAACAAAAAGGGGCAAACAAAATACACAACAAAAAGTGAAAAAAACAAAACTATGTTAGAAGGTGAGGGACAACTCACCTTCCTCGATGGTAAAGCTTCAAATATTTCCCACTTCTAGGAAATTCTAGTGGATTTCCATCCAATTATGATAAGAGGAAAATATTCTCACCACAAGTTCCATGGATTTTAAAAGGTCCCAGCCACAAGGAATCAAATTTTCCATGACTTCGCTTTGGTTCTCTTCTTTTTCCCAAAGAAGGATAAAATCTCCGATTTCGAACTCTCTTTCCTTAGTCCTTTTTCAAAGAGCTTCTTCACTTTTAGCTGATGTTATTTGATCTTATCAAACAATTGAGATCTACTTTCTTCCATCCTTTCAAGGAAAAGTATCTTTTTGTTAATGGAGTCTTTAAATTGGCCATCTTCCACCGATCAATCAATTTGAGAGCTAACATTTCAATGGTGATTGGGATCTCTGCCTCAACTCCATACAATAGCTGAAAAGGTGATGTACCTATGGCCTTTTTGGGAGTGATTCTATCAACCCACAAAGTATCATACAATCTCTTGTGCCAATTCCTTTGATTCTCATCAACGAGACATCGAACAATGGTCACAATGTTTTTGTTACTTGACTTAGATTGACCATTTCCTGTGGATAGTAATAATAAGAACATACTAGAGAGATTCTGAAGCCATAAAAGAATTATTTCAATTCTCTCGAAGAGAAATAAGTGGCATTGTCAACTACAATCTTTTGAGGCACCCCAAAATGGACAATGATGTACTCTTTAATGAAACTACAAACTACTTCGGAACTAGCTTGTTTGTTTTGAATGGATTCCACCCATTTGGTGAAGTAGTATGTGGCCATGAGCACATAAACATGCCCAACAATCGAATGAGGATTCAACATGCCAATAAAATCCATCCCCATTATTCGAAATGTCTCCTCAATAATCACGAGCTTGAGAGGTAATGCAACCAATTTTGGTTTTCCAACAAACTATTGACATGATACGCATTTGGAAACCTAACTCGAGTATCAACAAAAAGGAAGGCCAATAATATCTACCTCTGAGAATCTTATGTGTAGTGACCATTGCTAAGAAGTTTCCACCACATGCTTGGTCGTGATAGGCTTTAAGCAATGTCCCTTTTTTGTTCTTTATCAACACATCCGAGAAAACAACCATCCATTCCTTTCTTATAAAGTATGTGATTCCAGATCACTTACTTGGCTACTTTTAGTTTGAGTGTTCTTCTTTTCAGTAATCTAGATGAGAGGACATTCCCCATGTGTGAGCAAAAAATGATATCAGCATACCACTCATCAGTAGTTACAAAGAGAACTTGCAGGCAATCTTTTGGGCAAGTTAAACAATTTTCATCTTTTCTAGCGTCTTTGAGATTTGAGAGCTTCGTCCTCAAAGAATCAATTTTCACAAACCACTTCCCCTTACCAGTTAGAAAACCGAATCTCTAGGTCATATTCTTGAGTTTTTACAATCCTATTCCCTCTCTTGATTCTCGAGATCTTGCTATGTTAAAATGGATTTAATCGCACTTCCAGGACCATTACCAACGGTGTGAGAATTTAAAATGTAGAAGTGGAAATTCTTCATAGCCTTAACCACTGCATATGCTTTTTTCCCAATTGAATGTAGTTGAGTTCGTGTTTTTTCAACAATAAGCTCATGAAACCGATTGTGGCTTCAAAAACTTCTTCATTTTTCTCGAACCAAAACAACAGAGAAGGTGTTTCTTTGAAGCATAACAAAGACATAATGAATTCTTTATTAAAATTTGGTGACACAAGAGTTGGATCTTTGGCAATAGCTCTCTTGATCTCTTCAAATCCCATTTTCCATTCATGGCTCCATTTGAAACTTTCCCGAGGCTTCATCATGGAGGTGATATGCTTTGTTAGTTCAAAAACTCGGGAACAAAGTGGTGAAGAAAATTGACCTTTCCAAAGAACAAATGCACTCCTGCTTGTAGGCAAAGATAGTTCCTAAATAGATCTTACTCTTTTGGGGTCAATGTGTGCTCCTGCTTATTTACGATGTGCCCCAACAACTTGCCTTCAAATGACCCCAAAAATGTATTTCTTAGGATTTAAAGATATACCATGTTTTCTACATCTTTCAAGAATTTTCTCCAAATGACATGATGTGCTCTTCTCTTTTCTTTGAAAATACCATGAGATCATCCGGATATATAACAATGCAATGCTTCATATCTTTAAAGGAAAGTCCATTGCTCGTTTGAATGTTGCTCCCACATTGATTAAGCCAAAAGGCATTTTTCTTTGTAAGTGAAAGTGCCCCGAGGGGTCAGAATGTTGTTTTCTTTGCATCTTAAATCGCCACTTTTATTTTATTATATCCGATAAACCATCAAGCAGAGAGAGCATCTCGAGATCCAATGACTACTTGCAAGATGTGATCCATGATGGGTAGAGGATAGTTGTCTTTGATTGAAGCTTGATTTAAATTCGGAAATCAACACATATCCTTATCTCCACATTCTTCTTTCTTACTAGCAAAATGTTTGCCACCCATGTTGAGTGGTGAATGGAAAAGATGATTCTAGCATTCAACATCTTGGTTACTTCTTCCTTAATGATATCAGCAACCTTTGGATTATAGGGCCTTTGCATTTTCTGAAGGGCTTAGTGCCTTGTTTCAAAGGAATGGAATGATGCATTTCCTTTGGATGAAAAGACTTGAGTTCTTCATAGGAATAAGCCAAAACATCATAATACTTTTTTAATAGAGCAACAAACCTTCTCTTCTCTTCAGGCAAGTAGAATTTACCAATGTTTACCATCTTTGGATCTTGAAGTACCAATATTTTGTTTTTCAAAGCCGAATGGACACCGAGAAGATAACTTCTACTTCTCTTGAATGAATCTATCATGTGCTTGTCAAAAAAATCTTCCAAAGAGACTAAGCCTTTGTGAATTTTATTGCCTTTCAATCTGATCATGCCCTCATCATTGACTTCATCAATTCCATTAGCTTCTTCTTCAGCAATAACTTCTCGATGAGGATGAACACTTCCTTCAAAGAAGAGATTATTGAAATTATCTCTTTGCTCTAAGAAACTCAAAATCTGATTATCATCATTGAAGACTTGCCAATAATCCGCGTTTTCCGGTACACTTAGTCTAAACACCATCTCAATGCTTATTTTATCTTTGCCCAAGGAAGGATGTGATGTCAATAAAGAGGCTTCCACAACAAGAGAATTAGGCCTTTTGGTTTTTGATCTTGGAACGGATTCAATAGAGAAAGCATCAAATGATTCAATGTAGTCCCAAACCCAGTTTCTATAGTGTTGGAGCCTTGGGTTTTTTAATTGATATTGCTGTCGGATTTGCTTCACTATTACCTCTGCATTGCCAAGGCATCTCGACTTCTTAATTCCTATATCCTCTGCAACAATCATTGTAAAACAAGGGCTTCATATTCAGCAAGATAATTAGTGTTATCAAATTACAGTTTGTAAGTTTAAAGGATGCATTTCCTTTGAAGATGAATACAACACAACACCAGCTCCAGAACCTCGCTCTTGAATGGCTTCCATCAAATTCCAATGTTCAGATCTTATCTTCCTCTTCTTCTATGAGAAGTGACAGGTTTTCATATTTCGTGATGTGAGGAAGTAATTTCCTAAACCAAAATCTTGAAGAAGTATGTTAGCTCTTAGATCATCAAACTTTTTTACTGTGAATTTCATCTTTCTAATAGGCACCAATCTCTTCATCTCACCCTTCACCGAGATAGTAGTAGAATACTTGGTCCATTTTAATTTCTCCTCCGCATTTATGCAAAAACTCTCACGAGAAGCATGCCAAAGGATGCTAGGATGTCCACCACAAAGAAAGTTAGGAGAACTTTTTTGTCGGGGAAATTAGCTAGAGCTACTTGTGCATCTTTTATCATTCCAATCAGCAGCACTTGTTTTGATTCCATGGAGTAACATGCTCCATTTACTCTAGTCAAAGTTAGGCCAAGGGAATTTGTAACTTTGAGAGGCATTACATTATCAGAAGCTCGGAATCAATAATACAGTTGTTCAATTAAAACCATTTATGAGGAGAGACAAATAAAAAGGCTCAACTCTAGATGTTTTGGCAGCACTGAGAGCTAACATATTCTGAGATGGAGGTGTGGACGGTGTTGGAAGGAGTCCTTTAGAAGTGGAACTTGAAGGTATAGAGCTATTACCCCAGACTGCATTAATAAATCTATCAAATTGGAGGGGGTGCATTTGCAAGTATTCTAATTCTGAGAGTTGGACTTTGGTTTTGCTTGCGTGCTCTACAAAATCAAATGGGACAATACTAGACGAGGAGGAAGTTCCTAAGGTGGAAGAGGATTTACAGGGAAAGGGCTTTGAAGGAACCTTGGACATTTTGGATGAAGGATTTTCTACCAAAGGTGGAGCAATCGGTTTAAGAGGGTGGACATAGCACTGATGGTAATGTTATAAGTAGGGTTCCCAAGAGAGCATAAGCCACTAGTCACGATATACAAATCTGTAGGAATTTGTAAGTTTATGAAGATGGTGAGATTTCTCATTATGTTTATGCTCATCCTTCTCTCCTCTCGTGTGCAAGGTAACATTCATCATTAAAAGTATTTATTTACTCATAAAAATTAGTAAGATTATAATACTAAGGATTGACTGTAATTAAGCGGGTGCTGCAGCAGGAGGAATGGACCTGAAACGATTTGGAATAGGCGACAACCAATCTCCCATCGATATACAATTTGATGATCTTCAATGGCGTCAGGAACTTGGGAATCTAGGACCGGAATATCTACCTGCACAAGCGACATTGGAAAATCGAGGGCATGAGGTTAAGGTTGCTACTTCTCCTCTAGTCTACTCTTACCTGATCTAATGATGTTGAAACTGGTTGATGTTATATAACGGTTTAAAATGCAGGTAACCTGGTCTGGAAATGCAGGCACTGTCCAAATACAGGGAGAGAGGTACACATTAAAGCAGTGCCATTGGCATCATCTATCTGAACACACCATAAGCGGATATCGGTACTTATTTACCCTGCAAATGTTGCATTTCATATAATTTTGTTAATAGTATTTATATTTAGTTTTGGGTTTGACATAAAAATCTATCTTGTGATCAGTTACCCTCTGGAATTGCACATGGTCCACCAATCGGGTGACAGTATTTCAGTTATTGCCATAATTTACAACATTGGAGCTGCTGATCCGTTTCTCACAACTGTATTACAACTGTCTCTCAATTGGTGCATTAATTGACACAGTCTGTCATTTATTAATTGATTTTGTGTGCATTTCACAGCTACATTACTACATTCAACAACTGAATTGGCTTCCAGAAATAGAATTGGACTCTGTAGATGCCAACAGAATTGGGATCATGAGTGATAAAGCCTATTTTCGATATTATGGATCCCTCACCACACCTCCGTACACAGAGCCTGTTCAGTGGACAGTAATCGCACAAGTACTGTAAAATTTTCCTAAGCTGCCAAAATTATTATTATGATCTTGAAGTTTTTATATTCATAATTAAAGATCAAGTACGATTGCGGGCTGAAAGATTAACTACTAAATGAAAAGCAGCCGAATAAAAGTGTTGAGTTTGTAAACACAAAGTGTTTAGTTTTGTAAACGTCTGTTTCATGCAGGTGAGAACTGCAAGCCAGGAGCAAGTTAATAGTTTGCAGGCGGCAATAAATTGGGTAATTTCTTTTGTTTTATGATTGTTGTACCGAAAATTGTTTAGTCTATCCTTAGCTGAACCTAAAAGTATTGTTGTTTGATATGATTAATATTTCATAGGAAAATAATTCAAGGGATTAGCAACCCTTAAACGGAAGAATTGTTGAGTTCTTCGAACCAAAAGGGCTTGCAACGACCAATTCCTCCAAAAGATATGAAGCAGAATGAAGCATACAATCTTGATCGTCTTCAAATAATGCACGGAAACATGTTTGCACTTTAATTAGGTTTGTACAATGTGAATAGGAACATATGGGAAGTTGGTGAGGGTAAAGAGTGGCCGAGCTAACCTTCCAGGGCCCCATGCCCTTGAAGTGCTACCTACATAGTCCCGGTGAAAAGGGACCTCAGGCCGATGTGGTTCTCCCATAAGCTAGGGAAGAATATGAGGAGGTAGAAGAATGAGTCAGTAGGTTATAAGTATGTTTGATTCTAGGTCATAGGTATGATTGAATTAAGGTCATTTTAGGTTTGGGTGCATTATAGTTAGATAGGTGTGGGTGATTTTAGACTGAGCATGGTGCAAGATGAAATTCCCAAAAGACAAGTTTCGAGGGTCTAGTCCTATATAGGATAATCAATAATTAATGAAGAAGTTGAAAGATAAGATGAGGCAGAGAGCCACCTAATCAAAGGATCACAATCGGTGAACAATATCATTGATAGGCTAGGGAACGTAAGACCCTAAATACATTACATGATTGATTATTCTAAAGGTGAAGAAAGTCACCTGATCACAAAATGTCACAGTTTCAGCACGTCCCTTTAGACGGTAGGAAATGAAGGTGCAAAGGGTGAGGAGGTGAAAAATGGTTAGGTTATATGGTGTGAGGTTGCATGCCTGTTTGGCAAGATATCCAACATCACGATAGGCGAGTCCATGATGAAAAAGTATTCTTTTTCTTTTTGAATTTTTATTTTAGATAGAATGATCGATGCGGGAAGTCCGTATGGGATAAATAAATTATCTCTTGAGGTCTTCGTGAAGATGATAGATGCGGGAAACTTGAATATTTTAGTTTGAGAAATAGTCCTTTTAGGATGGAGGATATATAGTGTTGCAAGATGTCTATAGATGTCCTTCGAGGGAGTATTCTATTTATAGCAAAAATTTAGAGACAAAGATGTCCTTTAAAGGAGTCATATTTGGATTGGAAGTTTCAATCAAGGAGTTGGATCCCTTTTGGAATTTTTTTGGGATTTTAATTCATGGAAAAGACTATAGTGAAAACATGGATTCTTGTTTAGAAGGCAAGGGTGAAGCACCATGGGATCTTATCCAAAGAAGACTGGAAAAAGTATCCATGAGAATCATGCCATGTGTAGAGACGTGGTACACGTATTTAAGATAAGGAAAGAAAGTGATGAGTAAGCACATGATTCTTGTTTCGTCGTTGGGGTGGAACGAGAAAAAGAGAGGCAAATGGCACTCAAGGGATGAGCATAAATAGAAAAATAGTGATGTAGGACTTGAAGTCAATAGTAGAATGGTAGATGATGCAAGGCATTGAGGGCTCAGGAGTTCGGGCTTATTGTCAAGTGGAGACAAACGATAAGCACTCGATCCATAGTTATGAGTCTTGATTTATGGTCCAAGACAATTAGGAAAAAACATGCCCTATTTTATTTTTTTTTGCTTTGGTTACGTGTTGATTTTCCATTAAGATGAGATCACCAACCTGGAAGGTTCATTCATGGACACATTTTTCATAGCACGTTTGATGCGTTTTGGTAAACTTGGAGGTGGTCAAGAGCATTAAGATGACATTCTGCCTAATAACTCAAGTTGTGCCAAACATTCATGGAAAAAGTCATCATAATTGAGCATGTCTTGGAGGGAAATACGAAGAGATGGGATCCGGACTTTGAGAGGAAAAATAACCTCTGTACCATAAACTAGGAAAAGGGAGTGGTAAGTAGTGGGAAGTGTGAATACTAGTACGAGTATGTCCATAGGGTGAAAGGAATGTGCATATGCCAGTCCTTCCCAAAGATCATTAACCAATTTCATCATAATTTTATTTAGGGTTTTATTGGTGGATTTTGTCTGGCCATTGCTTTGTGGGTAATAAGGACGAGAAACTCGGAGTTGAATGTCAAGGCATCACAAAGTTTTGTAAGGTTTTGTTTTTGAATTGTTTTCGTTATCACGTAATGAGGCGATGTGGAACACCAGAGTGACAAATAATGTGATGATTGATGAACTCACATATTTTCTCAACTTTTTGTGGAAATGAGAGGTATGGATTCTACCCATTTAGTATAATATTCGGTAGTGGTGATGATGCATTGATGTCTTTAGGAAGAATGGGGATTGATTTCTCCAAAAAGTTCCAAACCCCATTAAGAGAAGGGCCAAAGGTCATGGGAGACCGTAAGGCATGACTAGGTGTATGATGGATATTGGTATGTTGTTGACATTTCACAAAATGTTTGACGTAGTCACAACAATCATGGTTAAGGTTTGGCTAGTAATAGTTAACTAGGCGAGAATACGTTTAGAACAACAAGACCACTGAAGTGACCTCCACATATGCCATCATGAACTTCCCTAATGGTATAAGGAATTTCATAACTTATAAGGCATCGTAAGAGAATACCATCAAAGCCACGCTTATAGAGGAGGCAACCCATGATGACATAACGAGAGGCCCTTTTGAGAATGGCGCATTATCTATTATCTCGTGAGGTCGGGAGGTAATATAGAAAGGGAGAGGTAGTCAGAAGCTTGCTTATACCAAAGGTCTTGTGTGTCTAGTGAGGTGGTTTAGATGAGGTTAACACTGATATGTGCATAAGAATGCCTCTGTAGTCTTTTAACAAAGAAAAAAATGTCTAATTCCGTAGACAAGTGGGTATCTGGAAGTGAGGTAGGCCATGGTATCTCAAATTTATCTATGGACCACGTAAAGGTAGTCAAATGTATGACCATGTGACATTTATACTCTTGAAGTGTTTCATTATGGCGATACATACCATTAACTTAGTTCACTACCATTTGGGAATCACCAAATATATTAATGGACTTAACATGTAAGGCATAACGTAGTGAGGAGACCCAATATGAGCACTTTGTATTTGGTGATATTGTTAGTGCAATCACAACGGTCAAGTTTAAATGATAATGGAATATGTTCACCATCAAGAGGAATAAGAATGACACCAGCACCACCCCCACGTTGACATTTGGAACCATCGAAGAATAAATTTATCTAGTAAGTGTCATCATCCAAAGAAATCAAAGAAATCAAAGTTGGAAGACCGATTATCGGAAAGAGAAGCATCAATGAGCTAGTTAGAATTGGCCCGGCCCTTGATATATTTTTGGACGAATGAATTCTAGATATAGGTCGACGAGAATCAAGAGCCAACGTATGGATGTTGATTTTGGTAAGGTTTGCATACATGTAATGTAAGGGTTCCATGTTGGTAAAACATATGTTTTATGGTTGAGTAGGTAATGATGAATTTTAGTGGCTATAGAAACTAAGGCTAAGAAAAAAATTCAGCATGGGTGTATTGGGTTTCGTAGTTCAAAATAGTATGGCTTATGTAATAAACTACTTGTTCCCTATGTTGTTCTGGGTCGTGATGAGAAAATATGGCTCCTAAGGAGTGATCGGTAGCGGAGATATATAGGTAGAATGGTTTACCGTCTTTAGGTGGAATGAGTACGGTGGTTGGAGAAGGTATTTTTTTAAGGGCTCAAAGGCTTTGTGGTATTCATCATCCCATTTTAAGGAGACATCCTTTTTAATAAGATGATGAAATGGTTGACAATGGTCAAACAGTTGGGAAATGAACCAACGAATAGATTGCAACTTGCCTTGCAAACTACAAAGTTTCAGAGATTAGTGGGTGGATGCATTTTGAAAATGGCCTTGACTTAAGAAGGGCCAATATCTATGCCACATAAGGAAACGATAAATCCCAGAAGATTTCCCAAGAGAATCACGAAGACACATTTATTGGGTTGAAGGTGAACATAATACTTGATGAGGTGATCAAAGATAGTTTTCGTGGATCTGTAAGGTGTTTGGCCCGATGTTTGGATTTTGCAAGGAGAATGTTGGCGTAATCTTCCAATATATGGTTCATGATGTCATGGAAGATATAAGTCATAGCCCACCGATATGTAGCACCAGTGTTGTTAACACCAAAATGCATGACTCGGTAGCAGAAGGTCCCCTAAGGGATAATGAAAGTAGTTTTGTGTTGATCTTCTGGGGTAAGCAAGATTTTTTTATAACCCAAGAAACCATCCATGAGTGATAGCATCTCATGACCAGCGGTAAGATCAACTAGTTGATCAATACTAGGTAGAGGAAAGTTGTCCTTCTGAAAGCTAGGTTGAGGTCATGAAAGTTTGTGCAAATGTGAAATCCCCTATCACCTTAAGTGACAATGAAAATGTTAGAAATCCATCGGGGTAATCAATGGGTAAAATGAAGAAAACTAAAAGAAGGTGTGAAGTTCCTCTTTGACTTAAGAGCAATGCGAGGGTGCATTTTCCTTAGATTTTTTATTATGGGTTTAATATTGGGAATGATTATGATATTGTGGACTACTATGGTGGGATCAATACCGAGCATATCGAGCATAGGACCAAGTGAAATAATGGTTACGATTTTGAGAAAAGAAGTGATGGCTTCCTGTTCAACAACATCTAAAGATTTGCCAATCTTTAAAATGTGTGGGTCATCTTGAGTGTTGATGTTGACCTTTATAGTTGATTCATTCAACAAGGTTTGCATCTAAGAGGGAAATGACTGGTGAATGTAAGAATCATCCACCCCAAGGTAGGTCAAGATAGACTCATCGTCGACATTGAATGACGTTAATAGAGGGTGTATCATCATCAATCATTTTAGGATATAGGAAGGGAAGAGAAGAGAGAGCCTTGCCATCGCATTGATAAGTCAAAGGTCCCAAGGAAATGGTATTTATGAAAAAAAAAGTTAGGAGGAATGGATTCTGGATCCATCGACTCCGTTGGTGAAGGTGGTGAAGGTGGGTCCTCATATTCAATGAGTGCGATGCGGGCCATCTTGGCAGATTGTTTGGCAAAGCCAATACCACTATGGTCATTGTATTTGCTCATGGTACATGAAATAATGAGTGCTGTGAGGACCTTGCTCATAATTTCTGGTAAAAACCAAAACCCTTCCATTCACATTGGTGTAGGAAAGTGTGGGTGAAGTGGCGGTTGGTGAGCGAATGAAGGTCAGCAGAAAAGGGTCTTTTGTGATGGTGGTTAGGGTGTATAAGTGGAAGTATCAAGTCTCCCATAGGTGAGATTGGTGTGAAGATGGGGAGGACCGTAAAGAAAATGATCTCTTATACGGTGATCATAGTGAGGATGTTTCGAAGGTTCCCATACTCTTGTGGGGTAAGGAATGTATTGACAATGTATTGGTGATACTCCCCCAGAGTGAGGCATTGAAAAACACCTTCCAAGGGATCAGTGGTCGATATGTGAGTAGCTGGAATAGATGAAGTATGAGGTGCTGTATTGAAGGAGGTATCGGTTGGTTGAGAAGTAGATGGGTGACTGGTGGAGGCTATGGTAGTGGTAGGAATATAAGACTTAGGTGTGGGTGAGGAAGCCATGACATCAATGGATGGGGTTGTGGGTGAAGAAGAAGTGGTCATGGAGGTAGATGCCTTAATGGGTACAAGAACGTCATTGGGTTGGTATAGCATATTTCAGGTTTTGAAAGGTGATGGGTTGGACGGAATGGTATAGGTATGTCCTTCATGCTCAAACTTTACATAACGATGCAAAGCAGGTATGAACACAACCCATGACATGAATCCGTGGTCCTGCTAGATCTGGGTAGAGGTTATATGAAACTCCCTCCAAGATGTAAAATAACTCGGAACAATATAGGGACCATCACAAACATGGAGGATGATAGTGCAAGTGTAGAAGTTATAGTGTCTTTAAATGAACGCAACATGATGGGGTGTTTATGAATGTAGTTATCGGGTATGTGCATTAGGTTGAACAAGATGGAAGGAGATCATGTTAATGCTTAGCGCCCCATCGATTATAACGCATCGTACATATATATTATTGATATGGACGAAGATGAAAAGGGAAGGATAAAGATCATATGTTTAGTGGGGTGCGATCTCTTCATCTGAGAAGCTAAGGGCGGTGACTTGGTGAGTAGGTGGAGGTGTAGAGGAAGGTGGCAATTTTGTGAGGGAGGCTACATGATGAGGTGTAATAATGGAGGCTACGGGTGTAGGATCATTGGGTAAAACCTCAATAGACTGAAGAACCTCCATGAGGGCTTGGCGATGTGACTCTGAGGTTTGGATGAGGTCATATAGAGATATTTTGAGGGAGGATTGGTGTAATTGTTTGAGCATCGTGCGGTGTGTAACCCCATCAGAAATAGGGTATGTAGGACCACTAATGATGATTTTAGGTATGGTGTGGATGGTATACTAGAGCACTTTGGGTTGGTTGATGGATCGGTTTCCTTTTCCTTTCCTTTTTCCTTCGGGCGTAGGTGGAAACATGTATCATGTTGATTTGAGGAGGAGAGGTAGATGGAGAAGGTTTTCCATGAAAGGTATAACGATATGAAGGACAAAAATGAGAGGTGGGTAGGATCCTTGTGAAATGAGTTACGATCACCTTGGCATTTAGGAGGGGGTTTGGAAATCTCTACGATACGATGATCATGTAGATTTATAATTTTGGGGTGGATAAAAATTTGTGGGGGTGGAGATGTGGGTTATGATGTAGCTACTACTAGAAGAATATGTGGGGAAATTGGAAAAGGTGGAACGAGTGGTCCTCGCTGTTGAAGTTCCTCTTTGACTAGAAGAGAAATGCGAGGGTGCATTTTCCTCATCTTTTATTTTATGGGTTTAACATCGGGAATGGTTATGATATTGTGGACTTCTATGGTGGGATCAATCTGGGCATATCAACATAGGACCAAGCTAAAGAATGGTTATGATTTTTGAGAACAGAAGTGATGGCTTCTTGTTCAACAACATCTAAAGATTGGCTAATCTTTAGAATGTGTGGTTTGTCTGAGTGTTGATGTTAAATTATATAATCGATTCATTTAACATGGTTCGCATCTTAGAGGGCAACGACGGTGAATGTAAGAATCCTCGCACTGACCGAGGTAGGTGAGTATAGAATCACCGTCATGACATTGAATGAGCGTTAACAGAGGGTGTATCATCATCGATCATTTCAGAAATAGGAAGGGAAGAGAAGAGGGAGCCTCACCATCACATTGATAAGTTAAAGGTCCAAAGGAAATGGTATTTATGAGAAAAATTTTTAGGAGGAATGGATTCTAGATCCATTGACTCCATTAGTCAAGGTGGTGAAGGTGGGTCCTCATATTAGATAAGTGCGATGCGGGCCTTCTTGGCAAAGCCAATACCACTATGATCATTATGTTTGCGTGTGGTACATGAAATAACATTGTGACGACCTTGCTCATAAAATCCAAAACCAAAACACTTCCATGCACATCGGTGTAGGAAAGTGTGGATGAAGTGGCGGTTGGTCGGCCGAATGAAGGTCGCGAGAGAAAGGGTCGGGTTTGTGATGGTGGTTCAGGTGTATAAGTGGAAGTATTAAGTCTCCTATAGGTGAGATTGGCACGAAGATGAGGGGGACCATAAAGAAAATGATCGCCTATGTGGTGATCATAGTGAGGGTTAGTGAAGGTTCCCATACTCTTGTGGGGTAAGGAATGTATTGACATTGTATAGGCGATACTCCCTAGAGTGAGGCATTGAAAAACACCTTCAAGGGATCGATGGTTCATATGTGAGTAGCTGGAATAGAAAAAGTATGAGGTGTTGTATTGAAGGAGGTATCACTTGGTTGAGTAGTAGATGGGTGGTGGTGGAGGCTATGGTAGGGGTAGGAATATAAGACTTAGGTGCGGGTGAGGTAGCTACAACATCGGTGGATGGGGTTGTGGGTGAAGAAGAAGTGGTCATGGAGGTAGATGCCTTAATGGGTACAAGAACGTCATTGGGTCGGTATAGCATATTTCAGGTTTTGAAATGTGATGGGTTAGCTGGAATGGTATAGGTATGTCCTTCATGTTCAAACTTTACACAACGATGCAAAGTGGAAGGAACACAACCCATGACACAAATCCAGTGGTCCTGCAGGTAGTAGGTTATATTGAAACTCCCTCCAAGATGTAAAATAAATCGGAACAATACAGGACCAACACAAACATGGAGGATGATAGTGCCAAGTGTAGAAGTTATAGTGTCATTAAATGAATGCAACATGACGGGGTGTTTATGAATGTAGTTATTGGGTATGTGCATTTGGTTGAACACATGGGAGGAGATCATGTTAATGCAAGCACCCCCATAAATTATAACGCATCGTACATATATATTATCAATATGGATGAAGATGAAAAGGGAAGGATCAAGAACATATGTTTGGTGGGGTGCGATCTCTTCGTCTCGAGAAGTCGAGGTGGTGACTTGGTGAGTAGGTGGAGTGTAGAGGAAGGTGGAAATTTTGTGAGGAGGCTACATGATGAGGTGTAATAATAGAGGCTATGGGTGTAGGGTCATTGGGTAAAACCTCAATAGATTGAAGAACCTCCATGAGGGCTTGGCGATGTGACTCGAGGTTTGGATGAGGTCATATAGAGATATTTTGAGATTTAATTGGTGTAATTGTTTGAGCATTGTGTGGTGCATAACCCCATCAGAAATAGGGTATGTAGGACCACGAATGGTGATTTTAGGTGTGGCTATGGATGGTATACTAGGCACTGGGTTGGTTGCGGGTCGGTCTCCTTTTCCTTTCCTTTTTCCTTCTGGGCGCAGGTGGAAACATGGATCATGTTGATTTTAGGAGGAGAGGTAGATGGAGAAGGTTTTCCATGAAAGGTATAATGACGGGAAGGACTAAAAATGAAAGTTGGGTAGGAGCCTTGTGAAATGAGTTACGAAATCTAGAATTTAGGAGGTGGTTTGTAAATCTCTCTTATATAGATCGTGTGGATTTCAAATTTTTGAGGTGTATAAAAAGGATGTGGGGGTGGAGATGTGGGTTATAATGTAGCTACTTCAAGAAGATGTGGGGAAATTGGAAAAGGTGGAACAGGGTCCTCGTCAAGGAAATAATCATCATTAAAATTCGGTTTAGAAGAACATAATTGGATAAGCGATGCTTTCAAACCTTTACATGTCTCGACATCGTGTCACCGCACACGATGGTAAGCACAAATTTGAGTATCATCAAACCCTTATGGTATAGGCTTTGAGGGTCGTAAGGTCTAAGAGGTGGTAGTGTGATAGCAGAGGTTTCTAGGAGATTAGCTAGGATGATGGCTTACGATCCTACCAATGGATCACAATGTGAAGTAAGTGTGGGTTTGGGTGGAATAATAGGTGATTACGGTATGAGGGGTGTCAAAATAGGGGGTTCTAAAGATGGGAAGGCTGAATGGTAGATCTTGGGGGTGGCGTTGTCTTAGGTTTGGGTTGCACCTTCTTGGTTAAAGCAATAACAAGGGAACTGGTAATGGAAGGAGTAATATATTTTGTCATGCAGAGGGAAGGTGTTGGGATATTCAGTTTCGGTTGCACCTTCTTTGGTAGGGAAGAAGAAGTAGTGCATGACATAGATGTAAAGGAAGATGGAGGCACGGACTAGTTACCCATGGGATAACCATGGAGAAGTAGAGGTTATTGGTAGGGGTTGAGTCGGTGGTATAGGTGGAAGAGAGGAGAGTGCTATAGGTAGTGACAAAGTTATAGAAGGTAGTGGTGGTATAGGAGGTAAGGATTCCACCGGGTGATGGTGGGAGTTGTGTGTGCATAATTTGGGTATATTAGTGGGTCAGGTAAAGGGGTTGTGTGAGTTTTTGATCTACTGTTCAAAGAAGGTTGTTTGGTTAGGGTCGAGGGGTGAGGTCCTAGGATGGATGGTAGAGGTGAAGGTGACAAAGGTGTGGTAGGTGAGGTTGGTGTATGTGGCCTAGAAGGTTGGGTCTTCCTTTTAGGCATAGGAATAAGTTCAGTAGGTGTTCGGGAATATGTGGATAAATCTAGTGTGATAGGGGGATGGGTAGGGTTCGATGTCAGCATGACCCCTAAGGTGTTAATGGGTTTAGATACGATAGGTGTTGTGGGAATACATTGGCTAGTGAGCAAAGGATCAGTGTAGATGAGGATGATGAAACAAAGGATGTTCCAAGGGGCATGGTTATGTGTGGTTTGGGTGATTGAAACAACTTCGGATAGATGGTAGAAGTGTCTGTGAGTGACAATTGCATTTGGGTTGAGGCAGGGAGTAGAAGACGTCCCCAAAGTGAGGCTCTATCAACATAATCTAGGTGATCATCCAAACATGAAAATGGTAATCGTTTATAAGTGGGGCCATGTGGATCGAGTGGCGATTCCCATAAAATGTGTTTGAGAAATAGGGAAATCACTAGCTTCAGCCTTTGTGGGTAAGAGAGCCAAAAGTAGGTCAATAGGATCTTGGGTGGCTGATGGAGAATGGTCACCTAGTTGCAACGAAATTTTCTAATGGATCCTTTATAGGTGGAGGAGATGAAGGGTGATCCTCTATGAGTGGGACGCCTACCACCTGGTGACGGCTCACTAGGTGGAGAAGCTAAAGGTGACACGGTCTCAGTGCTAACAAAAGTCTGGCCACAAGTGGAGGGGGAGATGAAGGGTGTTCCTCTTTGGGTGGAGGAATAGGTGAAGTGGGTTCTTGCAGACAGGTGGAGGACTTCGGGCTAGGATTTCCTCAATGGTAGGATTATGAGATAAGTGAGAAACAACTGGTATGTTATTGAAAATAACATGGACCTCGCGTACATTACTATCATTATTTGAGGTATCACCAATTTGTTGGAAAGATAGGGCATGATTAGGGAATGGTTTCTTAAAAATGTGTAGGTTTTGTTAGCAAAGTGCATTCGGATTATCCAAGAATACCTTTCCATTTCGAGCATTTCTTGAAAAATGTTCTTGAAAGTGATGCAATTGTTGTCACTATAACCTTTTACATGATTATAGTTGCAGAAGTCGTGCTCTTTGTAGGATCGAAACCAAAGTGTGTGGTTTTATAAGAGGAAGGGTGATAGCACTAGCTTTAATAATATTTTATAAAAATGTAAGAATATGGCTCCCTTTATTTTGGTGTATTTCCGTTGTTCTTGCCTAAATTGAAAGGTCTAGACAGGGAGAAATATTAGATGGGGTTTTCCGGTTTGATGGATGACTAAGGATGGCTGTAGTACCACTTTGCATCTAGGAATACAAGTCACAACACAAGTAGGGCCGAGGTTTGGGTAAAATAACCAATCCCCAAATATAGTGGAGGACAAGTATAAGTAACGTAGGCATGTAGGGGGTTGCAATGAGGGTGGGTAAGGTCAAACGGTGGTGGGGTTGGATGATTTGTGGGTAAAGATGGGTAAAATGGGCAATACGTGGATAGGCAGGTAACCGACTTCGGTTGGGTATAAACGTCATCGGTTTAGTAGGGCATGACCCCGACCGACATTGGTCAGTTTTAGGTTGGGATTTAAAATGAAAAATCCATATTTTATAGATTCATTTGCACGTGTTATCTTTCACGAAAATGACAAGAGCTTCAGTGAGAGTGTGTACTGGGTGCAAGAGAAAAGGACAAGGCATCAGTACCCAACTAAAGTGGAGGGAATCATTTGGTGGGAGGGGCCGATTAGATGGGTCAAGGAGTGCGGGGTGAGCGAGTTGATTGGGTAGAGGTTAGGATTAGATATGGTGATGGCAGAGAGCGGTGAGAGGGGTCATGTGGACTACGATGAAGCGGTCGGTCATTGTGCCACTATGCCAACAACCTTTGGGATGAGGTAGGGTCTCAACTTTTCTACATATTTAAATGAAAAAAAGGATATGGGTATGGGTTTTTTTGGTAGGAAAATGTTATTGAACTTGTGGTTAAAATTGGTGAAATGAGGGAGAGAGGAGAGCGTAGGTTGGGTAAAAAGGGGTGGGGAGGGATTTAGATTAGCTTTGGGAAGAGTACGATAGGTTATTAGGTTAGATTGAGAAAAATTTGGAAAAGAGGTGGGGTTTGATTTGGCTTCCATGACGCTGATCGACGCTGGTCAAAGTTTGGCCGTCATCGATTGGGAAATGGTGGCATCGGTCCAAGATCGTGACTCGATGCCAATCACACGTGACCGATGTTGGTCATGAGGAACCGGCGATGGCTTGTAGGTAGGGACTAATATGTCAAGAAGCAGAAAAAAAAGGTAAGGGATAGGAGATAAAAACAAGTGGAGTGATAACAGTAATAGGAATATGTTTATAGAGGGTAATGGGTAGGTGATAGGTTGGGTTAGTTAGGGGTATACTAAGTAATATTGGTTTGGGATGAGGTTTGTGAGGTAATGGGTATTTCGGTATGGGGGGTTTTGGACAGTATTATATTTTTTTGGATGCAGCAAAGAGATCGATTGCGTATGCGAGATAGGGTACCTCCTCTCATGGGTAGATGTGTGGAGGAGTTTGACTGAGGCTGGAGTGGAGTTATGTGACTGTAGTAGGTTGGGTGGTATTTGACACTACAAGCATATAGCATGAGACCCAAGTTTGATGGTCACTCTCATCAATAGATGGGATTTCGTGACCAATACATTCCATTTACCAATGGGTGAGATGACAATCACCTAAAGGATGTGTATCTAATCCCGCATCTACCGATAGTAGGAGAGAAAGTATACTATGTGTCCTTAGAGGCCTCCCGAGGAGTTGATGTTGATAGGTTTTGGAGAGAGGATGGCCAATCTCAGTTCCATAGCTTGAGCCGAGCTATGGAGATATGTACGCAGCCTGTCTAGAGGAGACAAGACTTGTGGTGGTAATTATGGAGGTAGTGTGCCGCTTCACACTACCAGATATGAGAGGGTGGGAGATTCCCATGGTCCTTAATGGGAGTTCTCCATGATAGATGGAGGAGCAGACTTGTTTTACTTGGGTACCAGCCTACCGGCATAGTTATATTGAGACTTATGGGCCTATGGGAGGATACAGAGGTTCAAAGATGTGTTGCACCCTTTTCCTTCATTGTTGGGCGATTTACGAGCACATTAT
Source organism: Taxus wallichiana var. yunnanensis (assembly GCA_018340775.1). Classification (NCBI taxonomy): domain Eukaryota; kingdom Viridiplantae; phylum Streptophyta; class Pinopsida; order Cupressales; family Taxaceae; genus Taxus; species Taxus wallichiana. The sequence continues at coordinate 160,707,772 of CM031237.1, forward strand.
GTGCGTTCATCCGATTAGGTTGCCATGGGCCAATGCATTTGAGATAGGTAGTCGTCAGGTTGGGTACATGGTATTGGGTACTCAGTTGGTGGAGCACGGCCAGGGGAGCTTGGGCAACACATGATGTAGCCTATTACAAGCAGAGGATCGATGGGTTATCAGTGTGGATATTATCTAGGGGCCATATGTGGATTCCCAACATATAGGCACATAGTTGAGTAGCTGGAGGAGTTATAGTTTCTCCGATGGATAGAGGGGTGTCACGCTGGTGAACACAAGATGATACAGTGGACAAAGTTCGTGAGGTAGTTCGACTCGCCTCGTGATTTCTCCCCGCCATTTCAATGATATAGGAGGGATGATGTGGAGAGACCTATGTCTCCACCCCGACTAACAGATCGACACAATAGGAGGATTTGCCAATAGTGAGACATATTGATGATGCCGGAGTGACTGATGATTACATATGGTAGTGGGCATCCCAGGTATGAGTAGCACCTCCAAGGCCCATACAACTAGACGTGGCCACTCATAGGTCGAGAGATTTATCAGAGGGATAGGTGGTCACATTATAGGCCTAGGTCATTAGTTTACATGGGGCAACTAGTAGGGTCACAGGTGCAGAGGTGACCACATTATAGGTGCATGTAGTGTCATTAGAGGCCCCAGATAAGTACAAGGATAGGTACCCACACGGGGAGGAGGAGATAGTGAGGGTGGGCGGTAGCCACCGGATAGGTGCAGATAGTAGGGTTAGTTGGCCACAACATAGGCACAAATAGTAGCCTTAGAGGCCTAGGTTACAACACTTTGCACAAGAAAGAAACTAAGTACAAGGTCGGGACATGGTCTCATTTTATAGCAGTAGGGAGATAGGGTCCCATGGTATAAGTGCACAGGTTAGAGACCCATATTAGTAGGTAGACCTCACATGCTCCTATGAGACCCATGACACCTCCACTGACAGTAACAATGGTCGTTCAAAGATTCCCTAGGTGAGGCATGATACTATCAGGATCACATGATGGCCACATGGATAGATGTTCCATCATATGCCGAGAACGAGAGTGCACTAGGCCCTGGGAGAGTACAGAAGGGCGAGCCTGGTGGATAGAGTCAAAAGGAGGCTATAAGTGTATGGAGGCTAGCTCCGGGGGGGCCACGAGATTAGACCAAGCCGAGGTAGAGAGAGGTTAGCCTGGGCCTTGGGAAAGAGGAGAGGAGGACGAGACAGATGAGACAGAAATGGATATCATATGGGGAGATGATTGAGCTCCATCTATGATTAGTTTATCCATTGTTGACATAACATTTTGACATACATACCGGCCCTCGTGATGAAGATAGTGAGGATGTACATGAGAGTTTTTGAGGTTTTTATATGTATACCATCCTGCGTGTACAAAGATATTTGAGATTCATGTATTTGATATATCCATGTATATGGTACATAGGTTTTGATGAGTTATTTATAGAGATGGCGGTATTGTGACATTATGTCGACATGTTTATGCTTTTAAATTTCCATAGTTTTTTTGTTTATGTGACAGAAACTAGGTAATGTAGGCATGATGGAGTCAAGTTGGCTTAGGCATGGATTGATTCGGGTCATAGGCATGGATGGAGTCGGGTTGGCTTAGGCACGGATGGAGTTAGGTTGGCTTAGGCATGGATTGAGTTAGGTCATAGGCATAGTCGGTCGATTATGATTTAAATTACAAGTAATTGAGAACACAGATAAAAAATGATAATGTATAGGTACGTTATGAGTTAGGTTTCCAAATTTTTTCTATTTGTGGACATATGAAATGATAAATTTGTGAATGTCATTATGATGTGTGAAAAATGGATGAGAGATATGTATATTAGTTGGTATGTATTTGGTTTTACTTTTAGTTGTTGGTACACAAAATAAAAAACAAGGTATAATGTGAATAGGAACATAGGGAAGTTGGTGAGGGTAAAGAGTGGTCGAGCTATCCTTCAAGGGCCCTATGCCCTTGAAGTGCTCCAAAAAGGACCTCAGGCCGATGTAGTTCTCCCATAAGCTAGGGAAGAATATGAGGAGGTAGAAGAATGGGTCGGTAGGTTATAGGTATGCTTGATTCTAGGTCATAGGCATGATTGAATTAAGGTCATTTTAGGTTTGGGTGCATTACAGTTAGATAGGTGTGGGTGATTTTAAACTGACTGTGGTGCAAGAAGAAATTCCCAAAAGAAAAGTTTCGAGGGTCTATTCCTATATAGGATAATCAATAATTATTGAAGAACTTGAAAGATAAGATGAGGTAGGAGATCCGCCTAATTGGAAAGGATCATAACGAGTGAACAATATCTTAAATAGGCTAGGAACGACAACCCTAAAGACATTGCATGATTGATTATTCTAAAGGTGAAGAAAGTCACATGATCATAAAATGTCATAGTTTTAGTAAGTCCCTTAAGGCGGTAGGAAACGAAGGTCCAAAGGATGAGGAGGTGAATTTTTTTACGTTATATGGTGTGAGGTTGCATGCCCGTATGGCAAGAGATCCAAGATCACGATAAAGTAGTCCATGATGAAAAAGTGTTCTTTTTCTTTTGAATTTTTATTTTAGATAGACTGATCGATGCGGGAAGTCTATATGGGATGAATAAATTATCTCCTTGAGGTATTCGTGAAGATGATTGATGTGGGAAGCTTCTAAATATTTTTAGTTTGAGAAATAGTCCCTTTTAGGATGGACTATATATAGTGTTGTAAGCTATCTATAGCTGTCCTTCGAGGGAGTATTCTATTTATAACAGAAAATTTAGAGAGAAAGATGTACTTTTAGAGGGAGCCATCTTTGTATTGGAAGTTTGACTCAAGGATTTGGATCCCTTTCGGAAATTATTTTTGGGCTTTTATGTCATGGACAAGACTATAGTGAAGAATTTGATTGTTGTTCGAAGGCAAGGTGACCAATCATGGGATCTTATCCAAAGAAGACAAAAGGTATTCATGAGAATCTTGCCATGTGTAGAGCCTTGGTACACATATTTAAGATAAGCCGATAAGGTGATGAGTAAGCACATGATTCCTATTTATTCGTTGGGGGTGGAATGAGGAAAAGAGAGGCGAATGGCACTCAAGGGACGAGCATGAAATAGACAAATAGTGATGTAGGACTTGAAGTCAAAAGTAGAATGGTCAAGTGCAAGGCATCGAGGGCTCAAGTTTGGGCTTACCATCGAGTGAAGAAAATGATAAGCACCCAGATCCATAGTTATGAGTCATGATATATGGTCCAAGACAATTAGGAGCAAACTTGCCCCTTTTCTTTTTCTGCTTTGGTTACGTGTTGATTTTCCATTAGGATGAGATCACCAACCTGGAAGGTTCATTCATGGACACGTTTTTCATAGGCACATTTGATGCATTTTTGGTAAACTTGGAGGTGGTTGAGAGCATTAAGACGATGTTCATCTAATAACTCAAGTTGTGCCAAATGGTCTTGCCGAAAGTCATGATCATTTAGCATGTCTTGGAGGAAAATACAAAGAAATGGGATTTGGACTTCGAGAGGTAGATTAATATCTATACTGTGAAACCGTAGAAAATGGAGTGGCAGTAGTGGAAGTGCAAATACTAGTACTAAGATGCCCACGGTGGTGAAAGGAATGTGCATATGCCAAATCCTTCCCAGATTGCTAACCACTTTCATCATAATTTTGTTTAGGCGTTTCATTTGTGGATTCTTCTTGGTTGTTGGTTTGTGGGTAATAAGGTGACAAAATCGAAATTTGAATGCCAAAGGCATCAAAAAGTTTCGTAAGGTTTTTTTCTGAATTTTTTCCATTATCGGTGATGATGCGATCTGAGTAACACCAAAGTGACAAATAATGTGATGATTGATGAACTCACATGTTTTCTCAGCTTTTGTGGAAATGAGAGGTATGGATTATACGCATTTAGTATAATATTCAGTAGTGGTGATGGTCCATTGATGTCTTTGGGAAGAATGGGGATTGATTTCTCCAACAAGATCCAAACCCCATTGAGAGAAGGACCAAAGGTCATGGGAAACCTGCAAGGCATGACTAGGTGTATGATGGAGATTGGAATGTTGTTGAAATTTCACGCAACGCTTGACATAGTCACAACAATCATGGTTAAGGGTCATCTAGTAATAGCCAAGGCGGAGATTACATTTAGCAACAACAAGGCAACTAAAGTTACCTCAACATATGCCATCATTAACTTCCTTAATGGTATAAGGTTTCAGAACTTGTAAGGCATCGTAAGAGAATATCGTCAAATCCACGCTTATAGAGGAGGCCACCCATGATGACATAATGAGAGGCCCTTTTGAGAAAGGCACATTGTCCATTATGTGTGAGGTCGGGAGGTGATATAGAAAGGGAGAGGTAGTCAACAAGCTGCTTATAGCAAAGGTCTTGTGTATCTAGTGAGGCGGTTCAGACGAGGTTGACACTACAAGGTGCACAAGAAGGCCTCCGTAGTCTTTTCATAGTGATGAAAATTTCTGAATCCCAATGTGAAGCAGGTATCTAGGAAGCAAGGTCAGCAATGGTATCTCGTAAGTTTAATGGTGGACCATAGAATTGTTTGAAGTTTATAGTGGTCAAAGATAGTCAAAAGTATTCCCACGTAACATTTATACTCTTAAAGTGTTTCATTACGGACCGATACATATCATTAACTTGGTGTTATCCACTCGAATCACAGCGCCTTTATATTTCGATAAGTGCATATACTTGAACTTACAAAGTGTGATTGGATAACATGGGTACAATCTCCAAGTTGTGGGACTTGCTACTTGAGATAGACCTCCAGAGAAAGCTGGTTCTTGCTCCTAAACTACCTGCCACAATCTACTCTAATGCAGGGGAAACTAACTATTCTAATCTAAATTTCCAAGGGACCAGGGAGAGAGAATGCATAAAATGAAAGCCTACACTAAAGCGGTGATACACCAGAAAAGGAGGGTGTGAGAGTAGTCTTCAAATGCGTGAAATACAGAAGCAAAGTGCACACTAGAAGAGGTGATGACAGTTCTCCATAATCTAGCAAAACACATTCACAACAATATTTCAAACATACACAATGATAATGGATCCCTACATGAACATAATAATAGACACAATATTCTTGTAATCAAGGTTGAAGGGGCAAGAAGAATGCAAGAAAACATAGCAGGGGAAGATGCATCCACAAACTTATATTTTATTGCTTCCTGATATGCACAGTTCAATCAGTTACAAGAAAAGGGCCTGGATCACCATGCAAGGAGTCCACAACAAGGGCCTACAACACATTGGCTTCACAAATCAATTTTAGCAGAGCTTTGCTAAAAAAACTACCTCCCCTTACAATGAGCCCAACACTCCAATTTATAGAAAAATGAGAAGGAAAGAGAAGGGAAAATGGAAATCCTGAAATCTATCCTTCAACCACTTGTAAGAGGCATTAAATGGAGTAAAATGATTATATATTACTTGAAAAAGGCTCCCCATATTGTCCCAGGTGCTGCAACAGAGAAAGAATGATGACCATGCCTCTTAATTGCACTCCCAACTACCAAATGAAATAGTGTTATGTTTCCAGCCATGTTTTCTTTAAAATATTGATCAATATCTCATAAAATATTGAATTTCTTGATTTTTGTGCGTTGGGCTTGAGCCACGATTCCAACGGTACCAATTTTTGTGATTTTGTTGAGAAATGCAAAAGTTATGGCCTTCTCGAGTGCGCAGTAGCTATTTTGGGTCTATGAGGCGTTTTCTGTCATTTCTGACGGAATGAGCATTAATTGAATGGAGCCAAATATGTTTCACGGGTCCAATTTTGTGAAAATCAGAGCTCGGAGTCAAAATTTATGGCCGTTTGAAGTTTCATGGGTCAAACATTGACTTTTGTTCTTTGCCTTCGGACCGCTTGACCACGCAAGGCCCCACGCGTCCCGCGTACATACCTTTGTCCCAACTGTCCGGATGTAAAACTCCTGCTTCGACCGATTGTGATTCCTTGTTCCTGCTTTGCAGCCTTTTCACCTTTTATGTCACATGCATCCCTTTGCGTTCTTTTGTCCCAACTGTTCCTGCAATTCCCAGGCATGTTTGGGACAAATATCTCCAAACCGCCCGAAATGGACTGGGTCATCAAAGAATCGGCCGATTCTCATCCCGCATGTACTTTTGTCCCAGCTGTCCCGAACTTCACCTTTTTGGATTTTTGTGCCCGCGCATCCCTCGCGTACTTCACGCATTTTTTCCCGCCTGTCCTAAAACCGCATGCGAAACAAAAACTTGACGATTTTTTCCACTTTCGATCGCGTTTGGCTTTTCGCCCCGTGCGCCCGATGTCCCAGCTGTCCCGCAGACCGCCTGGGACAAAAATGTCTGACTTAGCTGATTTTCTTTCTTTTTGGCCCCAAGCTGGTACGATGAACCTCAAGACGACCCAAGCTCGGTACGACTTGAGCCGTTCGAGACCCAAAATTCTTTAAAAGCGATCCCGCAACCTTATTTTTGCATTTTTCCATTTTTTCTAACTCATTGGGATTTCTTCTTGGATGGGAGAGTTATAAAAAGCCGAGGGGACCCAAAACATGATTTTTCCTTGAATCAATCTATTTACTTAGGACTAAATAATTTGATGCATGTTATCAAAATTACCTTGAGGGGTGAATTTTGGATAACACTTGGTTCACCACCATTTGGGAATCACCAAAGATATTAATGGACTTAACATCTAAGTCATAAGTAGTGAGGAGACCCAATATAAGCACTTCATATTCAGTGATATTATTAGTACACTCAAATTCATGTTTTAATGATAAAGGCATGGGTTCACCATCAAGAGGAATAAGGATGACACTTGCACCACCCCCACGTTGACATTTGGAACCATCAAAGAATAAAGTCATCTAGTAAGTGTCATCATCCAAAGAGAGAGTAGTAATGGATTCATCAGGGATATCAAAGTTGGAAGACTGATTCCCAGAAAGAGTGCATCAATGATTTGGTCAGCAATGGCCTTTCCCTTGATAGATTTTTGATGAATGAATTCGAGATCTAGTTCAGTGAGAAGCATGAGCCAACATGCGGGCGTTGATTCGGTAAGGTTTGGCATACATGTAATGTAAGGGGTCTGTGTTGGTAATGACATATGTTTTATGGCTGAGTAGGTAATGACAAAGTTTAGTGGCTACAAAAACTAAGGCTAAGAAAAGTTTTTCAGCATGGGTGTATCGGGTTTTGTAGTCCATAACAGTACAAATTATGTAATAAACCGCCTATTCCCTATGTTGAGAAAGCATGGACCCTAAGGAGCGATTAGTAGTAGAGATATATAGGTTGAAGAATTGGTTGTCTTTAGGTCGAATGAGTACGGGTGGTTGGAGAAGGTATTGTTTTATGGCCTCAAAATATTTGTGGCATTCATCATCCCATTTGAAGGAGATATCCTTTTTAATAAGATGATGAAATGGTTTGACAATGGCTCTAACAGTTGGGAAATGAATAGCGAATAGATTGTAACTTACCTAGAAAACTACAAAGTTTACATAGATTAGTGGGTGGAGGAATTTCTAGAATGGCCTTAAATTTAGAAGGGTCAACCTCTATGCCATGTAAGGAAATGATAAATCCCATGAGATTTCTGAGAGAACCACAAAGATACATAGCTTGGGTTGAAGGTGAACCTGATACTTGATGAGGTGATCAAAGATGGTTTTTCAGGACTGTAAGGTATTCGGCCCGATGTTTGGATTTTGTGAGGAGATCGTTGACGTAACCTTCAATATATGGTGCATGATGTAATTGAAGATATAAGTCATATCCCGTTGATATGTAGCACCAATATTTTTAAGACCAAAAGGCATGACTCGATAGTAGAAGGTCCCCTAGGGATAATGAAATTGGTTTTTGTTGATCTTACAGGATGAGAAAGATTTTGTTATAACCTAAGAAACCATCCATGAGTGATAGCATCTCATGACCACCGGTAAGATCAACTAGTGGATCAATGCCATGTAGATGAAAGTAGTCCTTCGAGAAATCTAGGTTGAGGTCACGAAAGTCTGTGTGTAAATGTGAAGTCCCCTATTGCCTTATTGACATGGATAATGTTAGAAATCCATTAGGGAATTCAATGGGTAAGATGAAGTAATGGCTGAAAGAAGTCATTGAATTTCATCTTTGACTAGTAAGAGAAATGCGAGGTACATTTTCTTCATCTTTTATTTAACGGGTTTAACATTGGGAATGGTTACGATATTGTGGAATACTATTGTGGGATCAATACCTAGGGCATATCAACATAGGACCAAGCTAAATAATGGTTATGATTTTTGAGAAAAGAAGTGATGGCTTCTGTTCAACAACATCTAAAGATTGGCCAATCTTTAGAATGTGTGGGTCGTCACGAGTGTTGATGTTGAATTCTATAGTTGATTCATTCAACATGGTTTGCGTCTCAAAGCGGCAACGACCGGTGAATGTAAGAATCCTCCGCGCAAGGTAGGTGAGTATAGAATCACCATCATGACATTGAATGACGTTAATAGAGGGTGTATCATCATCGATCATTTTAGGAAATAGGAAGGGAAGAGAAGAGGGAGCCTCACCATCACATTGATAAGTTAAATGTCCAAAGGAAATGGTATTTATGAAAAAAAAGTTAGGAGGAATGGATTCGGATCCATCAACTCCATTGGTGTAAGTGAAGCCTTGAAGGTGGGTCCTCATATTCAATGAGTGTGATGTGGGCCTTCTTGGCAGATAGTTTAGTACAGAAAATACCACTACGGTCATTGTGTTTGTGGTGGTACATGAAATAATAGTGTGATGGCCTTGGTCATAAAATAAAAACCAAAACCCTTCCATGCACATCGGTGTAGGAAAGTGTCGTGAGATTGCGGTTCTTGGCGAATGAAGGTCAAGCGAGAAGAGGGTCTAGTTTGTGATGGTGGTTCGGGTGTATAAGTGGAAGTATCAAGTCCCCATAGGTGAGATTGGTGCGAAGATGGGGAGGAATGTAAATAAAATGCTCACCTACCACGGTGATCATAGTGATGGTGTTAGTGAAGGTTCCCATACTATTACGGGGTAAGGAATGTATTAATAATGTTTAGGTGATAATCCCTAGAGTGAGGTGTTAAAAACACCTTCCAAGGGATTAGTGGTCGATATGTGAGTAGTTGGAATAAACGAAATATGAGGTCTTTGTATTGGAGGAGGTATCGGTTTGTTGAGAAGTATATGGGTGAATGGTGGAGGCTATGAAAGTGGTAGGAATAAAAGACTTATGTACGGAGAGAGGAAGCTGCGGCATCGGTGGATGGGGTTGTGGGTGAAGAAAAAAAGTTGTCATGGAGGCAGACACCTTAATGGGTACAAGAACATTGTTGGGTTAGTATAGCATATTGTAGGTTTTGAAAGGTGATGGGGTGGATAGAATGGTATAGGTATGTCCTTCATGCTCAAACTTTACACAACGATGCAAAGTGGAAGGAACACAACCCATGACATGAATCCGGGGTTTACCAAGTAGCAAGTTATATTAAAACTCCCCCGCAAGCGTTAAATAACTCCGGAATAGTACGAGGGACCCACATGAACATGGAGGATGATAGTGCCAAGTGTAGAAGTGATAGCATCATTAAATGAACACAAGATGATGGGGTGTTTATACATGTAGTTATCGGGTATGTACATTTGGTTGAACACATGGGAGGAGATGACGTTAATTCTAGTGCCCCCATCGATCATAACCTATCATATGCATATATTATCGATATGGTGAGATGAAAAGGGAAGGATCAAGATCATATATTTGGTGGGGTGAGATCTCTTCATCCTGTGAAGGCGAGGGCAGAGACTTGGGTAGTAGGTGGAGGTATAGAGGAAGGTGGCAATTTTTTGAGGTAGGCTACTTGATGAGGTGTAATAATGGAGGCTACGGGTGTAGGGTCATTGGGTAAAACCTTATTAGATTGAAGAACCTCCATTAGGGCTTGGTGATGTGACTCTGAGGTTTTGATGAGGTCATATAGAGACATTTTGAGGGAGGATTGGTGTAATTTTTTTGAGCATCGCATGATATGTAACCCCATCGAAATAGGGTATGTAGGACCACGAATGGTGATTTTAGGTTTGGTTGTGGATGGTATACTAGGCATCTTTGGATTGGTTGATGCCAGTCGGTTGCCTTTTCCTTTCCTTTGTCCTTCAGGCACGAGTGCAGCGTGGATCAAATTGATTTGAGGAGGAGAGGTATATGGAGAAGGTTTTCCATGAAAAGGTATAATGGAAGGAAGGACAAAAGCCGAGAGAGGTGGTAGGAGCCTTTTGAAATGAGTTGGGCATACTAGAATTTAGGAGGGGTTTGGCAATCTCTCCGTACGAGACCATGTTGATTTCAAGTCGGGAGTGGATAAAATGTCATGGGGGTGGATATGTGGGTTACGATGTATGTACTATAAGAAAATGTGGGGAAATTGGCGAGAGGAGGAATAGGGTCCTCGTCGAGGAGACCATCGCCATCAAAATTCATTCGGAAGAACATAATTTGATGAGGGCTACTTTCAAACCTTTATAGTTCTACACATCGTGTCCTTGAACATGATGGTAAGCGCAAATTTGAGTATCATCAAACCCTTCTAGTTTCAGCTTGAGAGGGTCATAAGGTCTAAGAGGTGGTAGTGTGATAGCGAGAGGTTTCTAGGAGATTAGTGGGATGATAGTGTATGATCCTGCTAGTGGATCACAATGTGAAGTATGTTTGGAGTGCAGGTGGGAATAATATGTGATTGCGGTATGAGGGTGTCGAAATCGGGGCTCGAAGAGAGGAAGGATGAATGGAAGATCTTAGGGGTGGCAATCGTCTTAGGTTTGGGTTGCACCTTCTTAGGTAAAGGAATAATGAGGGAACTAGTATTGGAGGGAGGAATAGGTTTGGCCATGTGGAGGGAAGGTGTTGGGATCTTCATTTTTGGTGCGCAACTTCTTTGGTAGGGAAGAAGAAGTAGTGCGTGACGTATATGGAAAGGCAAATGGGCGTAGGGACGACTTACCCATAGGGATAACATCGAGTGAGCAGAGGTTGATGGCGAGAGAGTTGGAGTCGGCGGTATAGGTAGAAGAGAGGAGAGTGTTGTAGGTAGTGATGAAGCTATAGAAGGTAGTGGTGGGGGTTGCGTGTGTCATTTACATATATTATCGGGTTGTGGTAAAGGGGTTGTGTGATTTTTGATCTTGTTGGAATAAGTTTGTTCCATTAGGGTCAAGGGTGAGGTCCTATGATGGACGATAGAGGTGAAGGTGATAAAGGTGTGGTAGCTGACGTCGCGATTATGTAGCATAGAAGGTTGGGTCTTCCTTTTAGGCATAGGAATAAGTTCAATAGGTTTCGGGAAGATGTGGCTAAATCTATTTTGACAAGGGGATGGGTAGGGTTTGATGTCGACATGACCCTAAGGTGTTAATGGGTTTAGATACGATAGGTGTTATGGGAATACATCAGCTAGTGAGCAAAGGATTAGGCATAGATGAGGATGATGAAGCTAGAGGATGTTCCAAGGGGCATGGTTATGTGTGGTTTGGGTGATTGAAACACCTTCAGATAGATGGTAGAAGTTTCTATGAGTGACAATTACATTTGGGTTAAGGCAGGGAGTAGAAGATGTCCCCAAAGTGAGGCTCTATCAACATAATCCAAGGCGATCATCCAAACATGAAAATGGTACTATCATGAGGTGGGGCCGATGTGGATCGAGTCATGATTCCTATAAAATGAGTTTGATAAACATGGAAATCGCTAGCTTCAACATCTATGGGTATAGGAGCCAAAATTAGATCGGTAGGATCTTGGGTGGCTGATGGATAATGGTCACCTAGTGGTAATGGAATTTATAATGGATCCTTTGTACGTGGAGGAGATAAAGGTTGATCCTCTATGGGTGGAGGAGGTACTGCTAGCTGGAGATGGCTCACTACGTGGAGAAGCTAAAGGTGAAATGATCTCAGTGCTAACAAATGTCTCACCACGAGTGGAGGGGGAGATGAAGGGTGTTCCTCTTTGGGTGGAGGAATAGGTGAAGTGGATTCTTGCATAGGTGGAGGACTTTGGGCTAGGATTTCCTCAATGGTAGGATTAGGAGATAAGTGAGAAACAAGCGATATGTTATTAAAAATATCATGGACCTCACGTACATTACTATCATTATTTGAGGTATCACCAATTTGGTTGGAAGATGGGGCATGATTAGGGAATGATTTCTTAAAATGTGCAAGTTTTTGTTGGCAGGTGCATTTGGATTATCCAAGACTAGATCACCGTTGTCAAGCATTTCCTAGACAATGTTCTTGAAATTGATGCAATTGTTGTCACTATGACCTTTTACATGATGATAGTTGCAGAAGTCATGCTCTTTGTACCATGCAGGTGTGGGACGAGTGGGATCAAAACTAGTGTGTGGTTTTATAGGAGGAAGGGTGATAACACTAGATTTAATAAGATTTTCTAAAATAGAAGAATATGGCTCCCCAATTGGGGTGTATTTCTGTTGTTCTCACCTTGAAATTGAAAGGTCTAGATAGGAGAAAGATTAGATGAGGGTTTGGCCTGGTTTGATGGATGAGCAGGGCCTACCTTGAGTACCACCGTATTGGAGGTTCCATTTGATTTTGAATAGTTATTTTGAGGTTTTGAAGAAGAAGAAGAAGTATCATTCGACTTAAATGCAATGTTTTTATTTCATAGTTGGATTTTCTTTTCTTTGATGGCCCAAATTTTTAGCTTTCGTGCCATGGTGAATGCCTCATTGAAGGTTTGGAAATTATGCACCTGCAGGGTCGGTGACATGTGTCTAGCACAAGCCCAAGTGAAAATCTCTATGAGCTCCGTTTGTGGTAATTGGAACGTGAGTTGATTGATCAGGCTATGCTAATGAGTGAAAAAGTGTACAGTAGATTTGTTGTCATAATGGCATGTAGAATAAAAAGTTCAATCGGTAACCTTCTTGAAGATGTTCGATAAGTGATCCATGAAGGCTTGGGATACCTAATTAAATGAGTAGATAGGATTCCTAGGTAACCCACTATACCGGTTCAATGCGGAGTACGGTTAGAGACATGGGAAAGGTCCTCAGGAGAAACACGTCATTATGAGCAATAAGATAGCACCCATGTTTGAAGGACCACAAATGTTGTTCCCGGTCCTCTTTTTTGTTGAAGTGGTTAAATTTTGGAATCTCCCATTATGCAGGATATGGATGAATAGGAATAGACAGGCGGATGGGCTCATTACAAATTTCATGGTAGGTGAGAGCATGTGTGAGCCGAGGAAGGCGATGCCTCTAGTATCTGCATCTTTTCCATCATTATCTTGATGAGGTCATTGGTAGGTTGTGATGATTGGGTACCTCTAGTAGTGTAAGGGGGTTGGTGTTGAACATATGATGGGGGTGGCATTCCAGTGTATGGTGATGCTGAATAGGGAGGTTGAGAATTAGGGACTGACATAGGGGTACATACCTAGAATAAATAACAAATAAAATGAGAGGCATATGATAGTCTCTATATGGAGGTGGAATGGTCAAAGTGACTCTTGTAGCGATGGGATGTAAGGATTGTGGAATAGAGAGGACGATGTTTTGAAATGAGGTAGTGGTCACCAACACCGGGGGTGGTTGTGTTGCGAATGATATATATGAGACAATGGCGTGGATGGGGTTATGTTTTGGGTGGTTAATTAAGGTATAGTAGATCTGCTGGTGCAACCGATGTGGTAGATGTGACAATCAACGTGGGTAAGGGGCCTAGGCTGCCGAAATGACCTGGGTTTAAAGCAGGTGAAGGTAATGTGGATCTAGAAGGATTGATGTAGAAGCGAGGGACAAAGGCAGAAGGGAGATAGATACGTGCATGTCGTATATCAAGCGACCACGAGGCATCGTGAGTGGGACGAGTGGGAAAGGTAGAGTTGTAAGGATGCGAGATTCGATCAAGGAGTTGTGTAAAATCCTTGTCACACTGTGGAGATAGTGATAGGTTGGGTAGGATCCATGGGCGACATGATAGAAGGTGACGAAGGGATAGGTGGGAGTGGTTAATGGATAACATGGAATATGAGAGTGTTTTCCTATCTGCGAGTTAGCACCATGTGAAATAGTTCCGATATGGTAATATTGTATTCTAAAACTAACACATAACAGAGTAGGAACATGAAAAATAGGTATTTGTAAGTGGATTGGGTCAATGTGTTAGTTTGGAAACAACACAGTTAACCAATTCTCGTTAGGTTAAACCAATGTATTTCAAAGGTAACCGCGGTTGGTTAGTGTGAGAAAAGAACAATTTTCTAAAAAGGTAGAAGATTTGATAATTACCATATAGAAAGATCATGTATGGTCGATTTTTTCAGCTTAGGAGAATATGGAGAGTTACAGAGACTCTGATCAACAAATAATATGAAGTGGGTGTCCCTTTGGGCAAGTTAACTAAAAGAATAGGAAACTAACACCGGTTAGGTAAAACCGATGACAATTAGATGAAAGCGCGTCGGTCGTTGGACCAACACCGATCAACTGTGAAATGAAACAAAAATGAAGAAAAGTGGGTTTTAATTTTAAAATCAAGCTGTGGAATCAAACTCAGAAATATGAGAATGAGAAAATGGGGTCCAAACACCTTGAGAAGAATTTAGAATACACCAACTATGATGAGGAGTGTGCAAGGAAAAAAAATGGAGAAAATGTTGTCTTACGAAAACACAAACCAAGAAAAATACTAAGAAAAATATGATACTAAGAGTGATCTTTCCTTTATGTTTGTTCAACTTATGCTATTTAGGACCGATCGTATGAACTACAAAGTAGAGTTTTTTTGGTGAGGAAGGATTCCTACATAGAAGGAGATTTAAAAGGAGAGGTTTTAGGTATGTTATAGTGGGGGTGGGTCATCCTCTGAGATATGACTCAACAGAAGTAATGACTTGGGAGTACCTACCAATCCTTTGATCAGTGCGATCATTGACAAGCGTTCCCAGGAAAGATGTTGTTTAATAAAGATGTGTTTATTTGAATTTTTGTAGTTTGATAGGACTCAAAGATAGAGAATGGTATTTCTACGATTCTTTTGTCAACCATCGATTGGGCATGACTTCAGTGTATAGGTTTCCTCATTTAATGTGAGCTAATGCATCATACAAGAATGACATGTAGTTGATTTTAAGCCTAAATCGAAATATTAAATTCGATGAAATAAAAGATGAACATGAGAGAATATGATCTTTCATTATTGTAGTACTAATGAAAGAAAAGAAGTGTTCATTTATAGCACCAAAACATGATTGATTTGAGACAATAGAAAGAAAATAATATCCCAGGGGGATAAATTTAGTGTGAAAACCTTTCGAAAGGAAACAAACATACAATTTTTCCTAGGAATTAACAAAATGCAAGAAACCCGAATGGGTCCCACCATGCGTGCCAAAATTTTACACCATATTCTTAGACGTTTCTTAGAAAATGATGAAACAAATAAGGGTAATGGGCTAGGAGGAATACCTATTTGTGATGGTTAAAGGTTGTTGCGCGTGTGTTGGCTTATTGATCCAAGTTGACAATGAGATCTTCCTTTGGCAGGAGGAACTACCTAATATGAACAATAAAACCACCGAATACAAGTTAAATAGTATATGCAATGGACTACCTAGCATATACTAGATTTGGGAAGTGTGATACTCATTAAAAGGCATTAATCCACCATTTTAAACAATCAATGCAAGAAATAAGTTAAATAATGTCCTATTATAGTTAATATGATTTAGGCATCTCATAAAAACACAATGAGCAAAATATAATCTAATAGGATAGGTTAGCATCGAGATCGGGGGTAGGGTAAGTGGTTTTGGTTTACGTAGGTCTAAAAGAGGTATGATAAAGGTCACGAGATGATTACGGGTAGTTTGAGAGTAGGTAGGTTGGTTATTGGTCTATACTATGTTAGCAAACATAGAGATTGACAACGGTCTGTCGACCGATGCTAGTTTAGAATTGACCACTACCGGTTAGTAGTGACCGGGCCAGTGCTTCAATGTGGAAATGACAAAGGATCAAATATAGGGGTCTTGGTCTATTTTCTAGGTTGATGGAGAGATGATTGTGGTGTTTATGAGGTGTGGGTAAGGTAGCAAGTCAACGGGAAAGTTTGGTGAGTTTTAGGTGGGGTTGGGGTGAGCTAGGGTCATGTTGGTAAATAATAACAAAGGCTAGTATCGGATAAGTAGACCGACACCTTAGTATAGGCTCAACCTATGGCGATTTAGGAGACTAACGCCGATGACTTATGGGAAACCGGAATTATTACAGATGGGGTTTTGGGTTCTCTTTGTTATTGCATAAAGGGTTAGGTAGGTCAAAATGAGATGCTTAGCTGTTGAACGGGGTTTTGAAAGGTTTTGGAAGAGGTATAGGGGGATAGTTACTAGAGAGGATTAGTGGGTGGCTAGAAAGCAATAACACACAAAAATATGTAAATACTGAGAGTATCTAAACAAAATGGATTGAATAGACAAGTGTACTTACTTGGAATATGCTACCATTCGACTGTGGGTGAAGATTGGAGATGGTGGTTGGAGATTTCTTCTATAGAGGGTCACCAGTTGATAAGAAACTCTTGCTTGAGATTCCTGGGATTTCCTCCTTGCTTGGAATCGAGATCTTGGTCTTTGGATGGCTATAGATGTTTGGAAGTGAAATGGATGCTTGTGTTGATCGCATGCAACTCGGTTTCTCTCTCTGTCCACTGAGAATGTGCTAACCTTGAAATAATGTTTCCAAAGGGAATAAAGGTAACCAATGAAGGTTCCTTATTGACCAACGTCGGTTAAGGGTGACCGATGTCGAGTTATGGAGGGATTCTAGGTTAACTAAAAATAGGAGATCATGGAAATTATTTCGGCTAGATATCTTTATTCATCAGGAAAGAGCGGGAGTTACCTTTTATTATGCAGGAATGTGGTTAGAGGGGATGTATTCATTGATTTTTAGGGTTTATTTAAGTCTTAATTAGTTATGGTGACATACTAAGAATAGATTTAGGGTGAGGTGTCTAGGTGAGGTGGTGGGGTAGGAATTAATTTAATTAGGATAATTAAATAATAAATATTGTGAGGATATGGATTAATTTAATTTAATGAATATTAGTGTGGGGTGAAAGGGCTATGGTTAGGTGAGTGTGTTCAAGTTAATTATTTGATGAGCTAGTCAAGGGAGTTTGACCCAATTTTGGTGTCTACAGGAGAATCACAACTTCTTGTTTTTGAGGAGGGGATGGTTTCTCGGAAGGGAAAAGGGTAGAAAATTCAAGATGAGATGGAAGGTTATAAAATGGAGAAATGGATTCCCACCTTTGGAAACATTCATCAAGCTAGAGTCATGATACTCGGGTTGAAATGATATAGATGGTGTTATGTCAAAATTATAGCACCCCCCGATCTTCTCTCTATGTTTGGGGCAATCAGTGTAATTTTCTAACATGGGGCCATCTCTCAAGTTGTGGGACTTCCGAACTTTAGATGGTCCTCTAGAGAAGACTGGCTTAGTATACCTAATCCTAGTGTCAAACTACTCCTAATGTAAAAAATATGCCTAACTACACCTATCCTAACAATGCCAAGGAGACAAGGAGAGAGAAAGTGCATGAAAAGGGAAATCCTACACTAAAAAGGGGGTGATAACACCAGAAAAAGGGGTGAGATACTTTGTTGAGGGAGGAAGAAGAGGGAAAAATAGAGTTGGGTGAGGTCGAACAATAGTGACATAGACCCAAACTCCATCTTCCATCTACACTCCATGAAACACAACATCTTACACCTATAAATGTGAAATACATGCACAAAAAAACACGAAATGGAGAGGCATAGAGAAATAAAAAAACATGAGAAATGGTTGAAAAGACAAGAAAAACACAATTGCATTGATCTATAATGTGAAAAAACCATTACATTAATGCTCAGAGGCATAAATACGCTTGTCAGGCATAGGAGAAGGCTTATAACTCAAATGGAGTTGAGGAAAATTTTACAAGAGTTTCCCCAACTCCCAGAATGTCTCACCTAAAAATGAGGTGAATTTTACAATATATAAGCAATGTCTCACCAACCCTCATTAAAGAGCAATGAACACCCATAAAAATTTTCTTCCCGAGGGTAATTTTTCATATGAAGACATGAGCACCATATCATAATAAATACGGTTGTTGAGTTGTCACTCATTCGATTACCCTCGTGCTGCTTGGGACTCGTGAGCCACCTAACCATGTGACCCATCAAACTCGGTGACCCGTCTAATCATCCATCACCTAACTTTGATCATCCAATCTTGGGAATTTAGACACCATCCAACTATGTGGGCCATATAATGAGCTACCCGACTAAGCCGATGGTCATCCATCTACTCACCCGACCAACCTCGCTCTACCGTCCAACTTAGGTGACCCGATCAACCTTTAAAGTACAAATGTGAGGGGTACGATGGGTGTCAAAAATTTTCCATGCGCATCAAAAATGTGACCCAACCAACCCACCCGACCAACTTGGGTGTCCAACCTACCCGACCAACCCATCGGCCGACCTGGTGACCAACCCAACCGAGCCAATGCCTGGCGTCCAACCCCGGTGACCAACCTCGGGAGGCCAACTTCAAGGCAATATCTTGAGCTCCCGAATGATTTTTGGGGTGAAAAGTTATATTATTTAACATGGAAAAAATCATTTAATCCAATT
Organism: Taxus wallichiana var. yunnanensis; assembly: GCA_018340775.1. Taxonomy (NCBI): domain Eukaryota; kingdom Viridiplantae; phylum Streptophyta; class Pinopsida; order Cupressales; family Taxaceae; genus Taxus; species Taxus wallichiana. The sequence continues at coordinate 160,726,547 of CM031237.1, forward strand.
TTTATGGTATAAAGATACAATTTTGACTTTTCACCTTGTAATGGCTCCTTCTTTCTCGATGTTTTCGATTGTGCGCTAGAAGAATGGACTTCCTTGGGAAGTGTATGATGCTTCAAGATGTATCGTCTTTTCCACCATGTAAGGCATGGAAAATGAATTCAATAGGTACTTTGTTGGACTTATAATTCCTAACATGACTATCAGAATCTTTTGTTGAAGCTCATGTCCTCTTTCATGCTGCACACTCCCTAAGGCCCGAAAGCCTATTTATGATGGATGGCCCCAAGACCTTCAAAACTTCCATGAATCACTTGCAATTCTTACCAAACTTGGAATATCAGTTATATCATTCTAGATTGCTCCATGAATCATAGTCAATGCTCAAACCCATCCTCCCAAGTTGTCTATTTTACCAGTGGGGTAAAAATAGATAACAATTGGTGACCTCTCGAGGACATATGGTACTAGATGTGTGAGCAGTGGCCTTGAAGCATGAATTGGGCATGGAGTTAGTATTGGTACACCTATAAATTGATTCTTAAATATGAATTCTACCCCTAAGCCATTAAAACACTGATGTTTGAACCTAAAATTTCCTACCGCTACTTATATTTTCCCTCTCATTTACAAAATTATCTGAATTAAGGTTTTGTGAGAGTAGAAAATTGTTTTGAACCTAGAATTTCTTCTCCTACTAATCTGATCTATAGGAAAAAGGTTTAATCCCCCTTGAAACTATCTGTAATGTGATTTCTTGTTAAGTCTAAAATAAAACCAATAGATATTCTCTTGAAAAACATAAACACTATAGAAGTTGTCGAACACAAGATGATTCTGTGAGAGGGTAGGATAGTCATCGAACCTGATTTTTCTCATGAAAACACGCCCCTTCCAAAGAATGGATCGTGCAAGAGAAACAACACACCACAACACACGCTATGTACAAAACCAAAAATCATACACACTCCAAGTGGAGCATGCAGAGTGTACATACACACTTATTCTACTGAAAGAAAGCCTACATAGTCTACACTAACAAAAACAATGTAAGCTAAACAAACCCCATAATGGGTAGGGATAAAAATCTTCCCTTCTTTACAAAATAGGGCCATGTAATTAATTTTGCTACAAACATGGCCGGAAATAAGAGTGGAAATTTTTCTTCCACCCTTTTACCCTCCATGAACAGAGTCATCTTTACATACCGTGCTGGAAGGGGGTTGTTTGCGGCTGATTTCAATGTTTCTCTCTGCGCCTCTACAAACAAATTTGTGTCCTCAAAAGTTTCCTTTTCCATGATGACTGATTCAACCTTGTTGTCATCATCTTCCTCCTACTCAAGCATAAGGCTTGAGATATCAAACTCCTCCATAAAATCATATTCTTGCAAGGATGAAGTGGAAGAAGGATCTAAAATTTCACCATCAAAAGAAAGCAAGAAGCTTTCTATGATCTCTTCTTCATCCAAGGCTTTAAATCTGATTTTGCACCTCCATGGCATGAAGCTCCCCATGGTTGGTTATAGTTGATGATGATGGTTTTGGTGGCTCCATGCAACCTTCCAATAGTGTAGAAATATCTAGGCATGCAAGATAATGAGGGTCACTGCATTCCATAGAGATACCTTGCACACTTGGGGGCCTTTCTTCCTTTGTTGACTCATGTTCCTCCTATTGATGATTTAGAGTTGCCTCTTTGTCTATTGTTGATTCTGTAGCTTGTGATGGATCAACAACCTGTGAGAAGATAGTTCCATCGTACATGCTAAATTCCAAGAGAATAGATTCTTAGTCAAAGCATCCTCTTGTTCTTGTTCCATTTCTACGACAACATCATCCTCCATTGCTTTCTATTCAACCATAATTTCCTCCGAAGGCTTAACCATCAAGGAGATCTTTTCTATCCCGAACTTGGTAGCCCAAATCTTTATAACTTTGGTCATTTCTTCTCTGTCAGGTTCCTCTATTTTTGTTCCTCTTTACTAGTCTTTTAAGTATCCTCCCAACACAGACTTGGGAATGCACAAGAGAAATTTGGGTTCGGTCACTGACTAGTGTTTAGAATGGAATTTTTTGTATTAGAGGGGACTAATTTTTAGAATGGAAAAGGGTATAAAATTAAAGGTGAGATGGAAGGGTAGAAGATGGAGAGACAGAAACTCCAATTCGGGAAACAAATAAGATTCTTGGGAAATGAGGCTTGAGTTGAGATGAAAATGATTGTGGAATGGGAAGAGGGTTGTAGGATGGCAAATGCAAGGGTCTCCCATTGATAGGATAGACCAAAATTTGGTTCATAAGCCTCTATCTCTGTAATCCACCGTGTAATTTGGGGAAATATCTCAAACATGAAATAAAGGTTTTGCCATGGGATGAAATGTCTTGGCATAGGGTTGAACCATAGATAAGGTGCTCATAGCCAATTCTCGAATGCCTTGAGATGAGTTATGGCCCTTGACTACACCATGCATGCCTCCATTTTTGAATCTTCATATGTAACTCATTATCTTGGCATCATGGTATCCTCTAAAATCCATGTACCCATTCTCTTCAATAGCTCCATGGTTTGTGCAAGGTAACCAAAATGATTTTTTTCCTCCTCATGGGGGTATGCATATTGGATCTTATCTTCAACAAAATATGGATCTGGAGGGGTTTGGTAATAACCTGAGAATGAATCTTGCAAATATGGAGATGGGTATGGCTGGCATTGCTTGCTGTTGCAAGTGAGAATTCCATGAGGGGAATGAAGTCATGATTACACAACTTCATGGATAGAAGAAAGTGGAAATATGTGAAAAGAAAAATGGGTGAAAAAATTTAAAATAAAGAGGGTGGTCTCCAAATGAGATGATGGGTTTTCTTGTATTAGTGGAGTTGCCATATATTCATGAGAGTGCCTCCAATGGCTGAAACCTTCACCAAGAGCACATCAAAATTGATTAAGTGGAGTGGTAAGATACTTCAAACCTATCCCACTGGGTGTGCCAAAACTACTATGTCAAAATTACATCACCCCCTGGTTTTCTCTTGTGTTTGGGGCAATCGGTGTAATTTGCTAACATGGGGCATGTTAGTGCAGAATCACAGACACCCTGGATGTTTCTCAGATTTCTAGTTTGATAATGGGCATCCAGTGTGATTTCACAACATTGAATTTTTCCCAAGTGTGGGACTTGCAAAAATGGGAAAAACTCTCCAGTTAAAGGTTGGTTCCTATCCCTCTGTTTAGGTGCATGCTTTCATTTTGCAGAGGATCTATTCTAAGTCCTATTCTAAATCTTTCCAAGGGACCAAGGTGAAGAAGAAGTTTGCAAAAATAATGAAATATAAGCTAATGGAGGTGATGCACCGAGGAATGATGAACTCCCACTCTGTTGTTAAACACAAACCATAGAAATAATGCAACTCAGATGCACAAATAACCAGATTTTGTAAATGAAAATATCAGAATGAATGCAATGGAAGTAAGAAAGGGGATGGAATCACCCTACGGATTATTTTATGGCTCCAAATAGTTAATACAAATCATCTACAATGGAAAAAAGTGAAAAATTTACATTTTACAGATCTATGGAAGGTTTGAAAACTCCACAAACTTGATGTAGAATAGAGAGAAAGGGAGATACAGAGAAAAAATGTCCAACCACTACAATGAATATAGTTCTTCAAGTTATATCCAAGGAAAAGATAGATAAAATAGAGGAAGAATCAAATATGATATTTTTCTCAACCACTAGCCATTAATCTCCTTCAAATCAGCTTGCAAAATCATTAAATTGATTCCTTTGATTTTTCCTATGTGATGGAGGAGAAAAAAGGAAAGTGGAATAAATCTCTGTCTTTGGTGAAATATGATCTTGGAATTAAGGTGTGAGAAGACGTTTTAGGGCTCTCCCCTATCAACTCCATCTGATCCTCCACCATTCACGTGTTGGAGAAGAAAAACAATGGCGGTCAAGAAAGAATGATTTTTTCAAAGCAATCTAATATGCATTCAAAGTGTGAAAGATGTTTTTTCACACTTTCTCGATCAAAAATACACAAAGCATGATGTTTTTTATTCCTTCAATACAAAGAGGGGATTGAGATCTTTCCAAAAAATCTTATTTCATCCAAATCGGTTCTTGGTATCGAAAGATATGCCCTTTGCAATTTTTTAGGTGAAACAGGGAAAATTTAGGACAAAATTGGGTTGGGGGGAAATATTTGACATTTTCACCCTTTCTTACAAATTTGGAAAATTTTCCAAAAAACCTCCATGCCCCGCTCAATCCTGATGACACGTGTGCACGCTCGATTAACAATGGGTCCAAAATGACATTTTGCTCCTTCGCGCTCGCAAGGGAAAATTTTCCCAAGGCCTTCCACTGGTGAAATCACCGCCACTGATGTGGACATGTGACGTGTTCTGATTGGCTGCAGAAATGTGGCCTCATTCTTGCCGTTTTGTATTTTTGTAATTTTGGCAAAAATTCTAAAATTATCTCGATGCCTCGATCTCTGCCGATGAATGGACACATGGTGAGTTCTGATTGGTTGATGGGAGTGCAGCCCATTTTTATTTAAACTTTTTTGGCCAAAAGGGAAAAAAACTTATCTTTCTTCCATCCCCCCACCGACGAGCAGACACGTGGTGCCTTTTGATTGGTTGGCGGGTCTTCGTTTCTGGTTTTTCCTTTGAGAAATTTTGACCAAAAAGGTAAAAATTAAAATTTCTTCCACCACCCTCAAACGCTCTGTCTCGACACGTGGTGTTCTCGTGTTGGTCATGGGCCCTAGCAACTTATTTTTTCCATGGATTTTTGGGGTCAAAATGTGACCTTACACTTTTTCCAGAAAATGGCTAAGTGTCAAAAACTTCTCCTTGGCACCGCTTGTGCACTTCTCGGCCACATGTCGCCTTCGATTCGTTTTGGAATTTCGGACCAAATTCTTCCTTTGAGTTTTTAACCCCAAAAAAGGTTAAGTGCCAAACATTTTCGCCTCGACCAACCAATGCACTTCCTTCCCTTCCATGGGTCTCGAGGCCAAAACTTGAATTTTTTTACTTTTGAGTCAAAAATGGCTAAGTGGCAAGATTTTCGCCACGCTCCCGCCGATGCATTTCTTTCCTTCACGCCCACGGGGAAAAAGTTGAATTTATGCATTTTGGCCAAAATGCTTAAGTGTTTGAAAATCTCCCATTGCTCCACTGATCCGGTTCCTACCTGGCCACGTGGCACCTCCTCATTGGCTGGAGCCAAAATTTTCTCCTTCATGCGCACGGGGTGGAAAATGAACTTAATAATTTAGCCCAAAAAGAGGCTAAGTGCCGAATTTCTCCCACAGCCCCGAAAATCCACCAATCTTCCTTGGAAAAATTTCCTCCTTTGGCCAGCTGGCCCCCTTTGGGAAAATTTTCCCTGCAAACTCCATCGAGCCATAACTCAAAAAATACAATGATTTAGGAGGACTTCTTTACCTTTTTGGAAAGGGGAAGAAAAATACTATCTGATGAAGAAATACCCAGAAAATTTTGAGTGCTAGAAGTCCATGAAAATCGAGATGAAGCACAAGGGAGGAGGAAATGAAGACAAGTTAGCCAAAATAAGTAGAGGCTCATTTTTAATAACAATTTTGGTGACTCAAAGGGTCATCACCTGCTAGATGAAGTGATTGCTGGCCATTTTCAAGTATACATTGAAAATGGAGTCATGATTATAGCCTCAAATTGATATGAATTTGAAAAACTATCCATCAAACACTTGGAAACCCCCAAAATGACACTTATTTTGACCAAATGCCAAGGGAAAAGCACTAGAAGAGAGCAACAAAACAACACCACAAAACACTATGTACAAAATTGGAAATCATACATACCCCAAGTGGGATATGTAGAGTGTACACAAGAAATTCTTATTCGAAAGAAAACCTACCTACTCTACTCTAACCTAAGCAAAGGTGAACTCAAAAAACTCGCAACTGGTTGTGCAAAATAGCTTCCTCTCTTCAAAATTGGAAGCCATGAAAATGATTTAGAGCTGAACATGGCTATTACAATGAGTGAAAAATTGACAAGAGGCCAATCCTCCACCCATATCATCAAGGTGTCAACTGAAAACAAATTAAATACCTCTTTTATTTTCTCTGCATTTGGAATGAAGAGGCATTACAATTGATCCTTGGTACTTTGCATATCGTTTTCATGCTTGACGCAAGCATGACTAGTGGAAACTCCTCTTCTAGCTCTAATGAAGCCAAGTATTTGATAGGGCATGGTTTGATCCTTTGAATGTGCCCATGTCTCGAAATCCAACTCCAACAATGGAGTCATTTGTCAGACCTCCTTGGGTGAATGATGTGAAGAAATGGTAGAAATTCCTTTCTCTTCCCCCTTATTCTCTAATGAAGAACGAGGGAACATTTAAATCTCCAAAATTGATTCCAAAAGGCTGCTTTCTGAGCATGCACAGGCTCTGGAAATGAATTCTCTCCTCCATGACAACAAGATTAAGTGTTTGTAAGATGGATGATGAAGGAGAAAATGGTATGATTTTAACTGGTTTCTCTCCATCAAAATAGTCCTCCAAATCAGACAGATAAACTACCTCATTGTTGTCCTTCTAAGATGTTCAACCTCCTCCATGGTGTTCTTTTGATCTGCAACTTGATCGCCATGGTTTCCTTCATCCTTCAACATTGAGTTTGAAATATCAAACTCCTTTTAAACACTAGAACTTGAGAGAGATGAAATGGAAGGAAGAACTGAAGGTTATTCTATGGCCTACTCTATGTTTGAAGCCTTTGGATCTGCATTTCTCTCCTCCATAGCTGGAATGTACTCCTCTTCTTTTGGATTTGGAGCACCTTCTCCTTCCTCTGTTGCTTGAATACCATCTTGCTCTTGATTGAACTCTTCCTCTAGCATGAAGTTCAGTCAAACAAAACCCTTCAATATTTTGTTCGGAAGACAAGTTGGGGCTGTAAAGATCTCTTTTAGAGCTGTCCTCCATCATGGATTCATCAAAAAATCAGGCCCTTCAAATGAAAGCAAGAAAACATTAATGATGTCTTCTTCTTCTTCTGCTACAAACTCTGATTTGGTTTCTTCCATATGCTCCTTTCTAATGGGACTTTGAGCTGATTTGTTTTCTCTTCCATGACTGATTTTGCAGCTTGGATTAGATCAACATCTCCTTCAAGTAGAGTGCTAACATGGACACTAAATTATGAGAAAATTGATGATTGATCTTCTTCATTTCCTTGTTCTTCTTCTACTACAAAAAAATCAGTCCTAACCACCATTGAATCTTCATCCTTGGCCTCCTCTATAGGCTTCACCAGTAAAGGAATTTTCTTGATTCCATACCTAAGAGCCAAGCTCACTAAAATTTTGATCATTTATTCTTCTGCTGGATTTTCTTCTTGCTGTCCTTGACTGATTTTTTGGTTTTGTTCTTCTTCCCCACATGGAATTGGGAAGACAAGAGGAGAAATAGGTTGGAGTTCAACCAATTGTGCATTTGTTTGTGGTGGTGGAGGAGGTATAACTTCTTGTTTCTTTGGAGGGGAAGGTATTTCCTTTTGCTCTTGTGGAGGGGATTTGGATTTGGAAGAGAAGAGGGAAGAAAATATGAGATAAGATGGAAGACTAGGGGATGGCAGAATGGTTTTCACAACTGGAGCAGCATTGGCTAGGCTTACAACTTGATACTGCTGAAATGATGAAATTTGAGATGGAGAAAAAGAAGGACAAGGATTTTTTGAATGACTTACCCATTGACAAGATTGATTCATACTTTGCTCATATGTCTTAATTCCCTCAATCCACTTTGTAAGCTGAGGTAGTGTTGCAACCATGAATTCCATATTCTCTTGAGGGCTATGATGTCCTTGAAAAGGGCCAACTCATGGACAAGTTTCCCTATAACCAATTATGAAAGCCTTCATTTGTGCTTGAACTCTTGATTGCACCATGTTTTCCTCCATTTTTTGGATCTTCTCCAACAAATCTGCACTTTCCATTTGACTGTTGTTATTGCATGCGTACTCTTGCTCTTGATATGTTTCATAACCAAACTGATTTTAGTATTGCTCATATGGGTAAGCATGATGATTTTGGATCTGCTCATAATGCTGATTTGAAGGAGTTGAGAAGTATGTTAGAGGTGGAATGTATTGTTGTTTTAGATGTGAATTCCATGATGGAAATGAAGTCATGATTGCACAACTTCATGGAATGGAATAAGATGAAAGAGACGGAAGGAAGAATGGATGGAAATGAATGGAAAGAGGTCCGAAACTTCGTGAGATGGGTTTTGACCGAGATGGAGTTGCGGATGTGTTTACAAATACCTCCAAAGGATGAAATCTTCACAAGAACACACCAACCTGTAAAAAGATGAAGTGGAAGACCTCTAAGGTCCCACCCGGTGTGCATGCCAAAAATGTTATTTAATAATCATAGCACCCGTGATGTTTCTTAGATTTCTAGTTTGATAATGGGCATCTAGTGTGATTGCACAACATTGAATTTTTTCCCCAAGTGTGGGACTTGCAAAAATGAAAAAAACTCTCCAGGTTAAAGGCTAGTTCCTATCCCTCTGTTCAAGTGCATGCTTTCATTTTGCAGAGGATCTATTTACGTCCTACTCTAAATATTTCCAAGGGACCAAGGTGAAGAAGAAGTTTGGAAAAATAATGAAATCTAAGATAATGGAGGTGATGCACCAAGGAATGATGAACTCCCACTCTATTATTAAACACAGACCATAGAAATAATGCAACTCAGATGCACAAATAACCAGATTTGTAAATGAAAAGATCAAGAATGAATGCAATGGAAGTAAGAAAGGGGATGGAATCACCCACAGGATTATTTTATTGCTCCACAAAGTTGATACAAAGCATCTACAATGGCCAAAAGGAAAAAATTACATTTACAGATCTATGGAAGGTTTGAAAACTCCACAAACTCGCTGCAGAACAGAGAGAAAGGGAGATATAGAGAAAAAACGTCCAACCATTACAATGAATCAAGTTCTTCCATTTATAGCCGAGGCAAAGAGAGAGAAAATAGAGGAAGAAGAAAATCTAATCTTTTTCTCAACCACCAACCATTAATCTCCTTCAAATCATCCTATAAAATAATTAAATGTATTCCTCTCGATTTTGCCTACGCTTGGAGAAGAGAAAATGGAAAATGGAATAAATCATTGTCTTTAAGCAATATGATCTTCAAATCGATCCATTCCTCCATCCATGACGTACTTAGAAGAAAAATAATGGTGGTCGAGAAAAAAATGATTTGTTCAAAGTAATCTGATACACATTCAACGTGTGAAAGACATTTTCATGTTTTCTCCATTAAAATCCACAAAACATGATGTTTTTATGCCTTCAATGCATAGAGGGGATTGAGATCTTTCCAAAAAATATGATTTCATCCAAATCTGATCTTGGAATCGAAAGATATGCCCTCTGCAAATTTTTAGGTGAAACAAGGCAAATTTAGGTCAAAATCGAAGGTCGGGAGGGAAAATTTTGACATTTTCCCCCTTTTTTGCATATTTGGAAAATTTTCTAGAAAACCTCCCGCGGTCCCGCCGATCTGATGACACATGACACGCTTTGATTCGTCACGGGTCCAAATTAACATTTTTCTCCTTTGCACTCGCAAGGGAAAATTTTCCCAAGGCCTTCCGTTGGTGAAATACCCATCGTTGATGTGGACACGTTGCACGTTCGATTGGCATTTGTGGAAATGGGGATCCATTCTTGCCTTTTGTGTTTTCACAATTTTGCCAAAAAAATTCTAAAATTCTCCTGACGCCCCGATCTCCACCGATGAATGGACATGTGGTGAGTTCTGATTGGTTCATGGGAGCACGGGCCCATTTTTTTCCTTAAAAAATTTGGTTAAAAGGAAAAAAAACTTATCTTTCTTCTACCCCCACGGATGAGTAGACACGTGGCACCTTTTGATTGGTCGGTGGGTCTTCGTTTCTTATTTTTCCTTTTATAAATTTTGACCAAAAACGCTAAAAAACTAAAAGTTATTCCACAACCCACCGCTCCACCTTGACACGTGGCATTCTTGGATTGGTCGTGGGCCCTAGCAATTTCTTTTTTCTGCGGATTTTTGGGGTCAAAATTTGACCTTAGACTTTTTCAAAAATGGCTAAGTGCCAAAAACTTCTCCTTGGCCCGCTTTATGCGTTGCTCCTCGGCCAGTGTCGCCTTCGATTCATCAAGCGGACTTTTGGACCAAATTCTTCTTTTGATTTTTAAACCCAAAAAAATGGTTAAGCGCCAAACATTTTCTCTCAGAAGCCCACCAATGTGCTTCCTTCCTTCCACGGGCGGTGGACCAAAAATTGAATTTTTTTCTTTTGAGTGAAAATGGCTAAGTGGCAAGAGTTTTCACCGTGCTTCGATTGATGCATTTATTTCCTTCACCAGGCATGTGGGGAAAAGTTCAATTTTATGCATTTTGGATAAAATTCTTAAGTGTTTGAAAATATCTCATTTCTTTTCGATCTAGTTCCTCCTTGGCCATGTCGCGCCTCCTCATTGGCTAGAAAAAATTTTCTCCTTGCGGGTGCTCGGGTGGCAGATGAACTTAAGAATTTAGCCCAAAAAGAGGCTAAGTGCAAAATTTCTCACGACGACCTCGACAATGCTAATATTCCTTGGCAAAATTTCCCTTAGTAAACTCCATCGAGCCATAAATCAAAAATACGATTTAGGAGGACTAATTTACCTTTTTGGAAAGGGAAGAAAAATCCTATCCGATTAAGCAATACCTAGGAAATTTTGAGTGCTAGAAATCCATGAAATTCAAGATGAAGCACAAGGGAGGAGGAAATGAAGGCAAGTTAGCCAAAATAAGTAGGGGCTCATTTTGGATAATAGGGCCATCTCTCAAGCCGTGGAACTTATCAACTTGAGATGGTCCTTCGGAGAAGTCAAACTTCCTCTACCTAATCTTAGTGCTAAACTACTCCTAATGCAAAAAAAGACGTCTAACTACACCTATCCTAACAATTTCAAGGAGACAGGGAGAGAGAAAGTGTATGAAAAGGGAATTCCTATACTAAAAAGGGGGTGATAACACCAAAAAAAGGGGTGAGATACTCTACTGAGGGAGGAAGAAGAGGAAAATAGAGTTGGGCGAGGTTAGAACAATAGTGACATAGACCCAAACTAGGGTTCATTTTAAGAAGCCTATGGTAAAATGAACGTGGAAAATACCCGGAGAGAATATACTTGGATCCGATTTCACGTAAAGGTGAATTTTCCTTTTACGAGAATTAAATCTTCACCTACTATTGGTGAGGGAGAGAGACCGTACTAAGAGAGAAAAATTATGTAGATGTTGACACATATTTGTCACGCATCAAAAAGAATTTTGACACGTAAAATTAAGTATTTGTCTCACTCGGACAAGATGAAGCATTGATGCACATTGTGAAGCCTTGTTGTTTACATGACAATAAATATTCACGACACACATCAACAAGCCTTTTTGTTGCGCATCAACAAGTCTTGTTGGCATGTGTCAAAAAATATTATTGATGCACGTCAGTAAGCCTTGTTGTTTTTTGTCAACAAGATTCGTAGATATGCAAAAAAAGGCTTACCGATGCAGCTAACAAGGTTTGTTTTCATGTGTCAAAGCCAAATCTTGTTGATGTGTAACAACAAGGCTTGCTTTCGTGTGTTAGAAAATATTGTTGACATGTGAAAAAGTTTGTATGTCACACTTCAATAAGCTTTACCGAAATGCATTAGACGATTTTTTCATGCGTCCAAGTCTTGGAAACCCTAATTTTGTCCTATAAATACCCTCATACCGCTCATTTTCATGTTTACACTTCCCTGCTCCTGAATTTTCTTATTTACAGGAATCAAGCTCATGTAAAATCAAGCTCAAGTACAATGGAAACTACAAGTGCAACCTAAGCTCAAGACCAAGATCAATAAGAAAATCCATTCAACCCACAAGCCCTATCTAAGGGAAAGATACTCTACAGGAACTTGTTGTGCCCCCACATTTAGACAATTTTGCAAATGAATATGGAATACAAGGATTTTCTCGATGCAAGTGATTTTGGTTGGCTCGTTAAGATGCCCCATTTTAAAATTTATCATGATATTATGAATTATATTCTCTCTCAATACAATACAGAGGACAATATTTTTATTATTCGTAAATGTGCGATCATATGTTTGATTTGGTGTCGATCTAGCTGATATCCATTGGTTGACAGGCCTTCCATTTAAAAATTCCCCCATTGTTACAACAAAATAAACCCTTGTCGAAAAAAATAAGAAGTTCCTCAAATCTACTTTTGGTTTTCATATTGATTGTATGGATTATTTTTTTCAATTTTCATTTGATATTTTCATTTTTTTATTTTGATACAATTCAAATCAATATTAATTCCAATGAATTTTTGGAATTTGCAGCTTAAGTCAATAAATCAAGATGTGGTGTGGATACCCAAAGAATTACACACCACTTTCTTGCTACTTATGATTTATTTCTTTCAACGGAATTGTTTTTAAGGGTGGAAAATGGATATACCAAATTGGGATATTGCATATATTCTTGCAACTATCGGAAAGCTAAAGTTTGATTGGTGCACCTTTTTATATAATAAAATAAAAACGAGATTAAAATGCATCGCTTTCGGAGGAAAAACCATTCATTGACTCCACAAAATATCTCCTTGACATTTATTATGAGGCCCTTTTTAATTTAAAAGACAAACCAATTCCTACTTGCATGGATGAGATAATGAAGAATTTTTCAATTCAATTTCAAGAACAATAGGTATAAAGTTTATATTTTGACATTAGACTAACATTATGTTCATCTAGAATTTGATTAAATATTGACCATTTGTAGAGAATATTTTTGGAGGCCCTTCCATGAAAAAAACATGACATCAAGAGGAAGTGGCCAAAACACATCGAGGCTTCGATGAATCCCAATATGAAATGAAAGTTCACTCATCTCCGAACCACGAGCGTTTGCATTAGTTAAATGCTAGAGACGTAATACCCTAACATTTACTATTTACAAATTCCCATTTTCTATTTTCAATTTACCATTTACCATATTGAATTGACATATAATCAAATATTTTTGACATTGCAGGGACATTAGAAAATACGCGTGCTTCTCAAAGTCAACTGCCTTCGCAAACTCACTCAGTTCAGTTGCATGTAATTGTCTCTTCTCAACACCCCGCTTCGAAATCCCATCCACACATAGCTCAAACACAACCAATTAATAATCCAACACGTCCACGTTAAGCACCATGATAGGTTACCCCTCAACAAGAAGGTATGATTTTATTGATTTAGTATAAGTTTTGAATAGTTTTACATAGTTTAAAAAAATTCATATTATTTTTCTTACACTTTTTAGTACATTACTGATCTCCTTTTCCTTTTGTATAAACAACGACACAACCACCTCCTCCACAAATACGATTCAAAATTTGAACCAAAGGTTCGGGAAAAATAACATTGGTAAACACATACCAATTCCTCCAGCCCCTAGTGGGACACTAAAAATTACCTCCTCATTTTGAATTCCAACCCTCTCTCTCGGTGGCTTTCCGAACACAACGGGCATATCTATTTTAAATAATATAAATTTAGATGAAGATTACTTGGGCATTGATAGCAATGACCCAAAAGGATTTTTCAATACACATGAGATGATTCAATACCAACGGTATACTTCTATTTTAACCTAATTTATTCAACTTTCATTACATTTCAATTTCGATTTATTTATTTATTTTATCGCAAATAGGATCGAGACCACCCAAATGAAAAAAGAGATAGAATTTGATAATCAACCCTAAATCCCTCATACCTCTCCAACGACATCATCTTCTTTAGAATTAGATGTTGAACAATTGCTACCATTTCCTTTAGATAACTTTATTGGTCATGATTGTCAATCGCATGTTGAATAGTTTATTATACCCCATATCAGTCATCTCATAGAATGGGAGAGAAGGGAAAAATTACTAAACAATTAGATAATAATTCATTTTGAAAATTATTGGCAAATTGACGGTTTATACAACGCAATCTAGAATCGAACTCGTTGAAGATGGATTCCTTACTTACCCAAGTAAGAAGTGGGATGATCACGTATAACATCAATTATGAAGAAGATATTTCAGATAAAGTGTTAAAACAAATTAGAAAATATTAGTTACGAAGCCCTGCATATTTTAACAAATGGTGTAAGAGACGAGGATTAGTAGCGATCAAATGCCGAGAGAGATAGAGCGATCGTGTATTATCACTTTAAAACAATATTTTTGTTAATTCGAAATTTTCTTACTTTAGTAATATGTTTAATTGATATCACTTTCTTTTGTGTAGTTGAAATATGAAAACTTGAAGTGTCAAGCAAAGGTGTTCCAATTTCACTTGGAAACCACAAAGAAGCAGTTTATCCTCAACAAAGAATTTGAAAGAAAATATTGTTTTAGTTAAAAAACAGAAAAATACACTAAAGAGAATAATTATAGAGAATGACTTGACCCTACAATTTTATTCAAAACCAAGGTAGCTGAGATCCCATTTTTCTATCCCATGAAGATGTGACAAAGGAAGCACAAAGATTCATAAAGAATATAAATAATATTCTGAGAAGATTTGATTAGTTCTAGGATTATTCAAGCCATTGGGGAAAGTGGTACAGGAGGAGAAGCCATTGGGGAAAAGAGTAAATGATTGCAAGATATCGGGAAAGGAGTACTTTTGTTATCCAAAATTCACCCCTCAAGGTAATTTTGATAACATGCATCAAATTATTCAGTCCCGAGCAAGTAGATTGATTCGAGGCCCGAAATCATGTTTTTGGGGCCCCCTCGGCTTCTCTCTAACTCTCTCATCCAAGAAGAAATCCCAACGAGTAGAGATTATGGAAAAATGTAGAAAATAAGGTTGCACGACTATTTTGAGGCATTTCGGGTCTCGAAGGGCTTGGAGTCGTACCAGTCACGGGTTGAAGCCGAGGTTCATTGTACCAAGCTTGGGGCCGGAAAAAATGAAGAAAATCGGCTAAGTCCTAGTCCAGGTGGTCCGCAGGATAGTTGGGACGTTGGGACGCATGGGATGCAAAAATCTGAAATGGCCGAAAGCAAGGAAAAATGTCTAAGTCTTCGTTTCACGCGGTTTGGGACATCCAGGACAAAAGTAAATGCGGCGGACGCGAATCGGTCGATTTGCCTGAGCAGTCCATTTCGGACGGTTCGGAGATATTTGTCCCAGTGAGTCATGGGACATTTGGGACAAAAATGCGCGTGGGGCGTAAACCAGCCGATTCGGCCAAAAGCAGGAGTCTTTCATCCGAGCACAAGTTTGGGACATCCGGAGCGAAAGTGCGCGTGGGACACGAAAAGCCCAAAGAGCCGAGAGCGAATGGAATCTCGCCACGTGTCTTCACCATAGTAAATAGGAACAAGGAATCTGAATCAGCCGAAGGAGGAGATTTTCATCTCGGGGACAGGCTGGGACAAAAGTCGCTAGGACGCATGGGATGCGAAAAGATGAAGCGAGTGAAGGCAAAGAAGAAGAGTCGATGTTTGACCCATGGAACTTCAAATGACCATAACTTTTGACTCGAGCTCCGATTTTCACAAAATTTGACTTTCTAGAAACGAGGGACGAGGGTAGATATATTTAATTAAAAGAAACATATTTGGCTCCAGTCATTTAATGCTCATTCCTCGTCAAATGACAGAAAACGCCTCGCTGAGACCCAAAATAGTACTGCACTCGGAAGGCCGTAACTTTTGCATTTCTCCACGAAATCACACAAAATTGGTACCGTTAGAATTGTAGCTCGAGTCCGATGCATAGAAATCAATAAATTATGGATTTAATGCGATATTGATTGATATTTTTAAGAAAACGTGGCTGCGTTCATAACAATATTTTATTTGGTGGTTGGGAGTGCAATTAAGAGGGATGGTCATCATTCTTTCTCTTTGCAAAAACACAGGATAGTATGGGGAGCATTTTGCAAGTAATTTACAATCATTTCACTCCATTTAATGCCTCTTATAGGTGGTTGAAGGACATATTTCAGATTTCCATTTTCCCTTCTCTTTCCCTTCTCATTTTTTTCTATAAATTGGAGTGTTGGGCTCATTGTAAAAAAAAAAGTAGTTCTTTGTAGCAAAGCTCTACTAAAATTTATTTGTGAAGCCAATGTGTTTCGAGGCCCTTGTTTTGGACTCCTTGCATGGTGATCCAGGCCCTTATCTTGCATAGCAGCATTGAGGCATTTGTGCATATCAGGAAGCAATAAAATATAAGTTTGTGGATGTATCTTCCCCGTATGTTTTCTTGCATTCTTGCCCCTTCAACCTTGATTACAAGAATATTGTGTCTATTATTATGTTCATGCAGGGATCTATTACCATTTTTATGTTTGAAATATTGTTGTGAATGCGTTTTGCTAGATTATGGAGCTTGTCATCACCTCTTCTAGTGTGCATTTTCATTTACAGATTTCACGCATTTGAAACTACTCTCACACCCTCCTTTCCTCGGTGTATCACCGCTTTAGTGTAGGCTTTCATTTTATGCATTCTCTCTCCTGGTCTCTTGGAAATTTAGATTAGAATAGTTAGTTTCCCTGCATTAGAGTAGATTGTGGCAAGTAGTTTAGGAGCAAGCAGAACCGGCTTTCTCTGGAGGTCTATCTCGAGAAGCAAGTCCACAACTTGGAGATAGTACCCATGTTATCCAATCACACCGTAAGTTAAAGTATATGCATTTATGGAAAAATGAGAGGTCTAGCCGTGATTCGGTGATAACAAGTACAAGAGTGGAAGCCATTAGGGAAAGGGGTCTGAAAATTGAGGTTGAAACTTGAAAAATTGAAACTTTAAATTTAAAATTTGAAATACTTTATTATCTACGGATTTGAAAATTTGAAACTTTAGTGTGATGGTCATGGTGTTTGAAAATTTTAAATAATTTATTATTTGGATTTGAAATTTGAAACTTGAATGTGATGGCATTTGAAAGTTTGAAATACTTTATAACCTAGAATTTTATATCTTATTATATATTATATATAGAATTTCTAGATTGTATATGGTGTTTATGTTTCATTTTAACATGATGGAATTATGATAATGGTTAATTATTTGTTTTAAGAAAATATGGAATGTGGTATGATAGATACATCTTAATACTAATAGAGTTAAATATTCTTCTCTCTACTTGTAAAATTCAAACTTTGTATCATGTTTCTTCAAATTTAAACCTTCTCAAAATATTATCTCTACTTGTAATGATGATTGCATTATATGTGGATGATGACATTAGAATAAAATCATATATATGGACTATGATGAGTTGTATGTGGACGTAGATTTAAATTCAAGCACGATCATGGAATATGGATGATGATAGTGGATAATTGTTTTATAAAAATTTGGAATGTGGTACGACAGAGACATTTAATCCTTCTCAAAATATTCTTCTCTACTGCTTGGAATGATATGATGAAATTGGAATGGATATAGATGACGATGAATGATTATAATGGATTTTTTTAATAAATATCGAGAATGTGTTAGACAGGTGATGTCTTCTCTATACTTGTAAAATTTGAAATCTGTATTAGTTTTATGCACATTTAAAATAGATATGGATGATGATGAAGTGTGTGGACTTATATTTATCTTCAAGCACAATCATGGATGACGATAATGGATAAATAATTGTTTTAATAATAATTGGTGTGTGTCAGAAGTATAGGATAGACACATCTTCTATCTACTTGTAAAATGTGAACTTTGTATCGGTTTACGCACATTTAAACCTTCTCAAAATATTCTTCTCTCTACTTGTAATGAACTATGTATCAGGTTTATGCACATTGAAACCTTCTAAAAATATTCTTCTCTCTAATTGTAATGAATCAATGATATGATGACATTAGATGTGGATGATGACATTAAAATAGATATGGATTATGATGAATTGTGTGGACATAGATTTAGCTTCAAGAACGATCATGGATGATGATAATGGATAATTGTTTTAAGAAAATTTGGAATGTCTTAGGACAAAGACATCTTAATACAATAAAATCTTCTTCTCTCTACTTGTAAAATTAGAACTCTGTATCAGGTTTCTTCGCATTTAAACCTTCTCAAAATTTTATTTTATCTACTTGTAATGAAGCACGATCATGGATTATGATAATGGATAATTGTTATAAGAAAATTTCAAATTTCTTAGGACAGAGAAATCTTAATAAAGTAAAATATTCTTCTCTCTACTTGTAAAATTATAATTTTGTATCAAGTTTCTTCGCATTTAAACCTTCTCAAAATATTCTTCTCTCTACTTGTAATGAATCAATGATATGATGACATTAGATGTGGATGATGACATTAAAATAGATATGGATGATGATGAATTGTATCACGGATGTAGATTTATCTTGAAGAACGATCGTGGATGATGAATTGTATAATTCCTAATGGATAATTTTTAAAGAAAATTTGGAATGTGTTATGACGAAGAAACATATTAATATGGAAATATCTTACTGTCTACTTGTAAAATTTGAATGTGTGATTTTATCCCACAAATTTTAGACAATTTATTAAAGCATTTTGTAAATACAAAAATAAATTAAACATAATTATTAAAACTCAAGAAATGTCATATTATAGGGTTTAAGTTACCTCTTGTCTTTTAGATGGTTGTGACAAAGCATATGGAAGGAAAATGGAAATCATCCTTCGTAGTATGCTTAGAAGATCTTCGATTGAAGACCTCAAACACAAGAAATGGATTAGTATATAGATGGGTGAGTTTCCTGACATTGTCATTAAGATCCTGATAAGTGAGAGCTTCCTTGGATGGATGTCAAACCATGTTTTCAAGAAAAAAAAGATGAAATAGAAAGATTAAATATAATGAAAATGATAACGATATGTATATCTTGATAGTAGAAGTATGGAAATCTAGAAGAGTATAACAGTGGAAGAATATGCAGATCTGAACTCTGAAGGACTTGAAAATTAGTATTCAACAAATACATGTAACAAACAAATTTTTAAAACAAAATTTAGTATTCGAAAAATCCAAAATAGTAATTATATAAAACAATTTTTTTATAAATAATTGTATTTAAAGAAATGTAAATATATTCCCTTTAACATCTTTAATGATAACAAGATCTGAAACAAAATTTTATAAAAATCCTCCTCAGTCAATAATTGCATCTGTAGAGTTAATATGCAATTGAATAAATAACCACAATTAAAATGTAAGGTGACAAACAATAAAAGTAAGGTCAAGGAGATACCTATTTAAAGTAAAACAATCCATTATACATAGCTTCTTCAAAGACAACATTCTCTTCTCAGAGTATGACGACACAACAATTCAGTCTCATCATTGGGAACAATTGTACTTGTAGTTGTATTATTTACACCTCTTATTTCAGAAAGGGAATTCCAATGCAAAATTTCTCTATCAAAAGGAAAGGTTTCCATACAGTAGTGAGAAACATATCACCTCATGAAAATTTCTATATTTTTATCCAAACTATTTCTCACAGTTTTGATTTTATAAATGATAAAGCAGCAAAACTTTTTTTGTCATCCACAGGACCCCAAAATCATTGTTTACCATAACTCATATAATCGAAATATTCATTGATGTCTTCTTGTAAGAGAATACTTTGATAGATTCCTTGTCGAGTTATGTAATAGCACCACTCTAAGAAGGTTCATCTAAATTTTTATATTGGGTCATCATTTTTGTTGCAATTTTTTTGATTGAGACTTTAATAAATCAACATTTAGTATACCTTTGATTTCCATACCCTTCACCTCTGAATTATTTGTGAAATGTTCCATTATTGTACTGATGGATTTATGGAAATGATTTCTTACAAAGTCTGTACGAACACCTTCAGTATTCAAAAAATTAGGATTCATTACACCCATTGCTTCAATAATTTTATCTTTGGAGAAAAATTCTCTAATTTATGATGATAAAGATTCTGAAATTTTTTAAGCTTTATTCTTGTTTCAACTCTAATAGACTCAAAAGACATTACGTGTCACAGGAACATCTTATCTTTTGATCCTAAAAAATCTTGAGGTTTTTACAAAAATGTGTAGTGGTATGTCACTCCCATTAACATTAATGCATAGGTGATCATGGATATTAAATCTCAAATAGTTCTTGGGATTTTTAAGATCTAATAAAGCTTTCCAATTCTCAAAAATAGGTGTATCGAGAACTATCTTGAGAAGAGTACAAGAACATGAAGACTTTAAAATACCATTTTTCTCATCCGAGATAAAATCAACAATATAGATTAATCTCCCTTTGCATGCTTCATCAATGAATTGATCTCTTGCAACATTGGAAGAATACCAACCAATGTAAGAAATGTCTCAAAATTAGTCAAAGCGGAACAATAAGTCTTGTCCTTTTCAAATTCATGATGATATTTGTGTATGAAACCAACCAACAAAGGACACTCCTCATGAAATCTACATGCAGTTCATATAAAGAAATCCATTTTCGTCTCAACATCCTTGACAAGTTTTTCCATATGTAATTCTAAGTATGAATTTGGAACTCAAGAAATCACTTTGGGGCTACTTATCATAGCAAAGCATGAAGTTCTCTTATAAGGTCTTCTACGTTAGCAAATTTTTCATAGTTTCTTACCATTCTATACGTTAAATTCACTATGTGAGCCATACAGTGAATTGCTAGCATATAAGGGCCCTTTGTTATTTGCAATCTAACACAAAGCCCTATTTGGTGACTCTACATGACTGATGCACCATCTTCTCGACACATACCAAGTTCTTATAATTTCATAATCAATCATTCAACAATATATTTCAAGTGAGAAAGAACTATTTTATGTAGGTTTTTACGGCATTATTGAGTTTCAACCATTTTCATTACACCAAACAGATGAGGTATCTTTATATGATTTTCTAAAGTATAGACATGGATACAAACCCATGGAGTTTTCTTTTTTGAATCTATCACTTCATCAATTTAAAGAGAAAAACTTTACTTTTTTTTTTACATTCTCTTTCATATCTTCCTTCTCTATCATCGAAGGAATTTTCCGAATTTCCCATGCACTACTATCGAGATGAATGAGGCCGAGGAGCGTTGGGAATTTCACTATATTGATACAAAAATTTGAAATCGAGAAATTTGAAATCAGTCTTCCTTTATTTAGTATGTGAAATAAAGTAGAGTCTTTGTATGAGTTTTACATGCATATTTATTTGATTCATCTTACCAATTTGTGATGTGATCATTCTTCCCTTTCCACGAGATGTCTACATTTTTCCTACTACGCTTTATACTTTGTTATGTATTTAAAATGCATACACTATTTTTAGTTTTCCACA
Organism: Taxus wallichiana var. yunnanensis; assembly: GCA_018340775.1. Classification (NCBI taxonomy): domain Eukaryota; kingdom Viridiplantae; phylum Streptophyta; class Pinopsida; order Cupressales; family Taxaceae; genus Taxus; species Taxus wallichiana. The sequence goes on from CM031237.1 coordinate 160,747,995, forward strand.
TTGTGTGTTATGAATTTCTAGCCATCCTCCCACATGTGATTAAATATTGTTTTCCACGGTGTTTTTCTATAGTGTCCAACTTTAGTTGCATTTTTGCATTCCTAATCCATGCATATTGTACATGTAAATTTAGATGAGATCTCTTGAATTAGAAGGATGTATAGGTTTGATAAATGAAAATTTTGCATCCCAATCAAACTTGTATGTCCTCCCAATTGTCCACCTATTCTATTCGTTTTCAATGTTTTACCTTTTTGAGTTGAATTTTGAGAAATATCATAACCACCTAGTTTCCTCTTCCATGAACAGAATTTGAATATTATTTTTGTGTTCCATTTTTTGAGTATTATTGTATGTGTGATATTTTGATGCACTCTCGCTTAAACCCCAATAGGAAGAATATCTTGAGGATCTTGGCATCTTGAAAGCTATATCTTCAAGATCTCGTATGATATCATCATAGGTGTCATTTGGTTGATACTATGTAGAATGCATGGACACCTCAATATTACCTTCAACATAGTATGGACTACGATTCTTTATAGTGGTATCTATAGCAACAGAGTTTCAAAAATACTTGAACATGGAATTCTAATATTTCTTAGTTAGTTTTGTGTCTTCTCATTCTGAGCACTAGCACCATCCATTATTATGAAATCGAACCGAGTCATGCATTAGTAAAATCACTAAGTCATGCATTAGAGAGAATTCATTGGTGAATCAACAAACACACTAAGTCTAAAGTGTAAAGAAAACTAAGTCGTGCATCGTCAGGAAAATACACTAACTCATTCATCGAGAGAACTAAGTCATCAAGATATCCTTGCGGTGTTAGTAGCAAGAACTCCTTGTCACCCATCCATGGAAAACCTTTGTCGGGAATCAACAAATATTTATAGTCGTGTGTCAACATAAAAGTACCTATCTCACATTGCAAAATACTAATAGTAATCAAATCTATAATGTGCTCCTGGCAAGCTTAGCAGTATGCAAGTTCACGGTATTGGTAAGGTACTAGTGGTAGTATACTACCCAGCGAATCACCTAGATTTTCATAGGACATCTTTTCAAATGTAGGTGAAGCCTACCCTAAAAAATATACATCAGAATTATAGGTGAGCAGACACCGACCATTCTCCAGAAAAAGTCACATTTTCAAATTTTCTAAAATGAAATTTTTTCCATATTATGAATATTAGTTAATAAAATTATCCCTAACACGAACTCCTGTATTCTATCCGCACTCCATGAAACACAACATCTTACACATGCAAATGCAAAATACATGCGAGATAAATTAAACATGAATTTGAGAGGCATGGAGAAAGCGACAAAACATGATAAAGGGTTGAAAAACACCACAAAAAAATGATTTCAATGCTCTATAAGGTGCAAAAGCATTACATTAATCTTTGAGGCATAAATACACTTTCTAGGTGTACGAGGAAGGCTTACAATTCAAATGGAGTTGAGGTGAAAAAAATAAGAGTTTCCCAGCTCTCCTATAGAATGTCTCGCGTAAAAATGAGGTGGATTTTACAATATATAACGAGTGTCTCACCAAACCTCATTAAAGAAGAATGGGCACCCATAAAAATTTGCTTCCCAAGGGAACTTATGTTAGATGAAGACATGGGTTCCATACCAAATTAAATCTAGTTATTGAAAGTTATCATTCATTAACATACCCTCATCCGGCTTTGGGACTCGTGAGGCTTAAATGATGAATGCATGTTGTGACCCATCTAACCTCGTGATCTATCAACCATGCATCACTTGAATTCAACCATCCAACAAGGGAGTTGGATGTTGTCCAACTATGTAAAGGCTATACAATGAGCTACCCAACCAACTCCGATGGTCGTCCATCTGTTGATTTGACTAACCTCATACCATCAATCTAGGTGACCCGAGCCAACATCGTCATACCATCCAACCTAGGTTACCTAGCCAACCTCATCGTATCGTCCAACTAAGGTGACCTAAAAAACCTTTTCTTCCAAATGTGAGGGGTGCGACGGGCATCTAAAACTGTCCATACGCATTGAAAAATGTTACACAACCAAGCACGGGTGTCCAACACGCCCGACCAACCCATCCGATCAACAGCCAACCAACCCCAGGGCGCCTAACCTAGGCGAGATTTAATGTCGGGAGACCAACTTCCGAACATGACATCTTGAGCTCCTGGATGAGTTTTGGGGTGAAATTCAAAAGCCTATTTCTGATGGATGGCCCAAGACCTTAGAAAATTCCCTGAATCACTTAAAATGCTTCCCAAACTTAGAATCTCTACTATATCATTCCATATTTCTCTATGAATCAGCATTAGCTTGCTCAAACCCATCCTCCCAAAGTTGTTTATTTTACCAAGGGGTAAAAATAGATAACTAATGGGAAAGAGAAAATGAAACACTATGAGATGGTTGTTTAGGACCTACTAATTGATAAGGTTGTCTTGAATCAAGCTCATGAGCCCGTATTTCCTCAATCCATTTACAAGTTGGGGAAACATCTCAACCATGAAATCAAGCACGTTAAGGGTTGAAGTTTCTTAGTATAGGCCAACCATGGACAAGGTGTCCCAAAACCAATCCAAAATGTTTTCATTTTAGTTATAGCCATTCAACCTGCACCATATCATCCTTTGTTCCTTAAACCTTATCCTACAAATAAATATTTTCCATAGAACTTTTTCACCACATTCATATCCATGTTCTTGATGAGTCTTACAAAATTGATTTTGATATTAACACTTGACATATGGTAGGTATAATGATTTTAAATTTGATCGCTAAAAATTATCTTGAAGAGTTATGAAACACATTGGAGGTGGATTTGAATAACATTTCTTATGCAAATGTGAATTCCATAAGGAAAATTAAGTCATCATTTCACAACTTCATGAATTGAATAAAAATGGATTATATGCGAAGAAAAATTTGATGGAAGGAAAAGGTCTATAACTCGTAAGATGGGTTATTTGGACTAGATGAGTCACCATACGTGTGTTGTGGGTTTTGACCTTGGATTACTTCATTCTTTCATTTTTTCCTACTTTAAGTAATAACACAACTCAAGTAATAAACTTACTTCTTCTTCTTTTCTTATCATATCCGGAGGTGTAATTACTTACTTAATTGTTTAAACTATTGATTACTTAGAAGTAATGCTAGGTGTTATAGCCAAATCACTACACCCTCACGAATGGCCAAAATGTGAACAAGATGTTGGTGTGATTGGATAGCGTGAGATCACCTCTCAGAATTGGGACTTGAGGCTCAGGAGGTCAATGTCCTGGAGAGCTGGCCGAATTCCTCTTCCTAAACTAAGTGTTGTCTTTTACTCCTAGTGCAATAAAATGTTTATCTAGACATATGCTAACATTTTCATGGGTTTTAGGGAAAGATATTTGCAAAGAATAAAACTATACTAGGGATCGTGATGTAAAAATAAAGGGTGGAGCTAGACTTAGGAAGGGTTAATTTTAAGAGGGTGTTGTGCACCACAAGTCAACTTCACTCTTTGCTGACTTAGAGAGGTTAACATAATACCATAGACTAGGAAGCATGCGTTTCTCTTTTTTTAACTCAATCGGACAAAACAATATATCAATCTTCTAGTGAAGAAGGATGAACTTGAGAAGGGTGAACAAGCACCACAACTCAACTACATGTAATAATCCACCACTTGATAAGCACAAAACTCCAAGAACCTGCAATAAAATTTTTAACTCACATAGTGTACCTGCAAGCATGAGAAAGGAACAAAGAAGTATAGAAGGATTAAAGGACTAAGAGTTGTCACAAAACACACACTTTTATTACTTCAACAACGTGCACAATGCATCATTACATTTGGAAGAGGAAATGGTTTCCATTACTGTCTTGAAAAGAAGGATTGAAAATTCCCTCATCATACAAGGACAACTTGTAGAAGAAGTAGGACTCTTGAAAGAACATACACCTATCTAAGATGTCTAACTTGTCCAACCCTGAAATGGGTTTCTCATTCTCTATATTAAATCCCCCAAGAGAAAGATAGAGTAATCCTAAATCCCATGCGTAATAATAACACATGATGCAAGTCTCTATTAATTACATCAATAATTATACCACTCAGGAAAGAACATTCCATCATTTATCCATAACAATTTTTTAATTTATTCACTATTAATTAAAACAAATTTACTAAAATATTTTTAAAAAAATTATTATTTAATTAAAATATTTTTATAAAAATAAAATTTAATGCCTTTGGTGGGGTCTTGGTTTGTGCTTTGATAGATGGCTCTCTAGGTAGGTCACCGAGCTAATGGAGATCCTGTCTGATTCCTTTAAAATAGTTCTCTGAATTAATCATTGTATTGGCGGGTTCCCAATAATGTTGCACCGATCACCACTTTACACCAATTACCTTATCTCTCATGCATTGGATGCTTTGTGTTTCCATTGGTGGCTTCATTGGTTTTAAATGATGACTCATCAAACTTAGACAACTTTCCCCCTTACACATCATCCATTTTCTATAATTATACCATTGAATTAGATTTATCAGACCTCCCATTCATTGCAGGACTTCGTGGCACATTTTATGTTGACCACTTGTTTTAATATATCACATCAGCTCTTTAAGATGGCTAGTCATTATCAAATAAATTGGTACTCATCCCCATATTTCTACAATTTATCACATCTCCTTTGTGGAAAATCGTCTTGCCTCTTGTTTCACCGACCTTATTGACCTCAAACGTATGGGTCCAATCACTTGTGGAAAAAAATTCAAAATTCTCTTTGTTCAAATGACTTAAATCCCCCTATGGCTTAACATCCACATGATCCCCATGTAATGAATACTTGGGTTGGTGAGATCAAATATTGTTTCCCTAAATTCGATGCCTCGATCTATTCATTAGCTCATCCCTCCATTCCATTCACTCGGGATCACCTTAATGATGATGAGTTATTCATTTTCCCATCGAACTCTTGAAATGAGTGACTCATCTCGCACTCGTATTATCTCGGGTCACTTACTCCTCTCTAGGCCCATGTTTTTCACTTTGCAACGTCACCCCACTTGTGTGATCAATCTATCCTAGCATCTAATATCACCTATAATCCTTTCGATGATCCTTAGAGCATTTACCTAAGTGTCTTTTCTTTGAATGCATGTCGACTTTACACATTTCTATTGTAAGGAATTGGGCATGACTTAGTCATGATTCAAGCTACTTATGTTCTATAGAAATTGATACTCATAACACTTCCTCCCGAGATCGAGCTCATCATGCCCATTTCCAAATCACTCTACCTTCCCTTTGACATGGTTCGAGGCTCACATAATCAATTTATTCATCTAGTTCAATGTGCCAAACTCCTCCTTCCACGGAGACTTGGCTGACCTATGAACTTAGACCTTCTGAGTTTCATTCCTGTCACTTGAAAAACCAAGCCCATATGGAAATAGTTATTAGCATGCATGTTGTGAATGTGATTTTGGATCATTTCACATTTGAGCTCTTGTGATCCTTCTTGAACTTCGATCTCGAGCTCATCCTACAAGTTCCATGGATGAGGTTTCTTTTAAATTTGGTGACTTATTAATTATGCATGCATGTTTCAATTTTTAATCTCGGTTCGATCCAAACATGCCTTACTACTTTAGGAAACAAAACTTAGAACTCCCTCATCATTCAATTTACTTAGAAACATCATGAGAATCTCCTTGCATGCTTCTCATTTTGCTTAACACCCATAATAATTGTTATATTCCTCCTTTGCATTTCAAGCATTGACATGTGATTTATTGATAAATATGTGTTCTTTTGATTGTTGGTGATCATAATTGATATGGATAAATCATTTTTGTTCTTAAGATCATTAGACTAAAATGGTATGGCTTCCTTGAATCCATTTTTCACTTCTTGTAGGTGAGTTTCAATCTAGTTTAAGAGTTGCAAACTTATCTCTTTATTTGACTCATCCTTGGATCAATTTTAGTGATCCAAGGAATGTTTTAAATCTTCTTAACAAAGTTAATGATAAATTGACATTCAATAATTTGAGGGAACATAGTGGATCTGAACTTTGTTATTCTGAAGTTCTTTGATCAGTGTGAACGTGTTTCCATTAAGTTGTATATTTGTTCTTGGGTCTTTCGAGATCGATTTTGTAGGACATTATCGACAAAAAAATGAAATACAACTTGTTTCATGACAAAGGAAGGATACTGGAATTCTAAAAATAAAGGATTATCCTACAGAATCCTAAGATAGGTAAGAATACCTACTTCCTAGCTATGTTACTTAATTGGATTTTATCCTAACCTAAGCCTTTGTGCAAAGTAATATAAGAGGGAATTGCTAAGGTCATGCTAGTCTATTTTAAGTAACCTAATGCCTAATGATATATGGTTATGAAATGATCTAAGATAATGCCTAAAACTATAAGGTTGTGAATTTGATCTAACCTAATGTGGAAATAACCTAAGGTAATGTTTTAAGACCTAGGGTGACTATTTCTAAACTAACCTAAGTACTATGGGATCTATCCTAAACTATTTAAAGGGAACCTAAAGGTGTTGCATGTCTCTAAGAGCGATGGTTCCAATTGCATTTAATTTTGTTGATAAGGTTTTCAAATGAAGGAAGTACTACCAATTTTATAGGGTTTAGTTGACTCAAGTGGAAGCTTACATGGAAGCTCTACTAAAGATGGAATTAGATGTTAAGTTGGAATTGGTATTCGCGAGATTTGGGAGGCGGTGGTAAGGAAAGATAAGGGGGAACATTCAAATTAATGGAATTAATTGGCATCAATTTTTGTGTGCAAAACATCTTGGAAACTTGGAAGGTGGGTTTCTGAGGAGGGTTTTTGTTTTTGCATTCTTTTCTCGATTTTTCTCTGCATGGACCTAACTAGTTCTTCAAAGTAGATTCAAATTTTACTTCATTACTATTTTTTTCTCACTTGGTCTATTTTCGATCAAGAGAAGGTACATGAGGAATTCGAAGGAAAGTTGTTTGTTTGTTGATTTTCTTGGAGGAGAAAAGGAGTTGGAAGCTCAGATGGAAGTCTCCTTGGATTTGGCAAGCAACTTATCATGCATGATAGGCTCTAACCATTAAGATCCCTTGCTTTCTTCTAATTTTTTTATAAAAACAATTTTGCTCTCATGGGAATCATGTTTTCATGTTTTGTCTTCGTTATTTACTTGTTCTGGCCTTATACATCTTTGTGATATTGGATATGAATCCATGGAAAATAATGTTTTGTTTGGAGACTTCTTTGTGTTAATTTGATAGTGAAACTTGCATGCAAAACTTGTACTTTAAGTTCTAGATTTCATTCTGAATTTGTATTCAAGGTTGGTGATTGTTTGAACTGGTATTGGTGGCTTAATATGGTTCAATATTTTATATAACCTTTTGATTCATTTTTGAACTTGGATTTGAGATTCGTGTTTTGTTTGAGTTGTATTTGGGCTTCATTTTGTTTGGATTATGTGTGGGAGCCTTCAGATAGTTACTCGAACTCTTGTTTGAAGTTCGTGTTTCATTTTCTCGAGTTGGTATTAGGGCTTCTTGCTTTGGATATAAAGCTGCAATGGAAGCTCCAGCTTTTCCTAAACTATTAATGGATGCTCGTAATATATACTACCCTCGCACTCGAAATACTTGTGTAGTTATGAACTTATGTTTGAGACTTCGTGATTCGACACCTGCATACACATAATTTGCTTACATAGTGTTTTGAATTTATAGCTACCCAATAATCTATCGAATGCCTCTATTCTCGTATTTTTGAGTTGGGTTTTAATTATATTCAAGTTTAAAGTTATAACTCTTTCACTCAAAATACTTTCTAAAAGGAAAACTGGGATAGTAGTTTCGTTTGTAGTATTTGAAAATCTCTTCGAGATCTCAGAATTCTGAAATGTCTTATCTTGAATGGATAAGTGAAACTTCTCAGTGGGAAATTTTCATCTTTTCGATATGGAAATGTTTGTTTTATTTTGTGGTATTTTCCCCCTTTGTTTGTGGAAACCTAAGTGTCATGGGATCTTCTTAAGTCCTAAGATTTCCTTTGAAAGATGAGTTTAGTACCTAAGTGATCGAATTTATAGTGCAAGGATTACTTAACTCGTCTGTTCGGATTGATTTTGTATTATAGTTCTAAATGAATCAGAACCACTCTACCTTCGTACTAAGTTGTGGAGGCATTTAAAAAGGAATTGTAGTCTTGAATTCGAGGGATACTCCTAAACTTGTTTAATTTATTGTTGTGGGTTTTGATTCTCGCTAGGTTCAGTCCTAATGGTACCTTGAGTCTTTTAAAGAGAAAATAAATTATGATTCCTTAGGGACAGTATATTGTTTTTTAACTATACTTCTATGTATTTCATTCAATTGAGATTGGAACTCATGCTTTATAAATGGTAAAGATTGTAAGGGAAACTTGCAGTGTGCTTTCTTCTTACTATGAGTTAATTTTGTTCTCTTTTTTGGGAACTAGTTTATTAACTTTTATGCTTGAATTAGAAAAGGGAATTCGTTCGTTAAGTACAATGAAATGAATTAATCATTGGATCATTTTCTAATTAAGACCCCTTTTCTCTACTGATATGATAAGTTCATTTGATTGAACCTTTATGTATTTGATTCTCTTATGAAATGGATATTTCCTTTATGGTTTGTTTTGTCTTCCTTGTTCAAATCATTTAACTTATAATGATGTAAGAAGAGAATAGCTGATTCAATTATGTTGATAAGTGAAGTAAACTTATTGGTAGACTATTTGTTTGACTATTCTTTGCTTTGATTGGTTTGAGATAAGTAATTTTTTCTCTTGCATTCTATCTTTTTATGGATCCTTCTTAGATGGACTAGAGTGAGATTAACTCATGCATGAATCTACTTTGATTTGTGAATATTGGTTTTAGATCTTTAAATGTTACCCTTCTAATATGTAAGAAGTAGATTTAGACTTACGGGTATCTTGTTTGATTCTCTATTCATTCTTGGATTGATATGGGATACACATCTTTAATGTATATCTTAAAAGTTTAACTTTTAACATAGATTATCCTTTAAAGGAAACAATTATTTCATGTTATGAACTTTGTTTACTATTTTTCGGATGTTATGTTTTTGAACATAGTATGTAATGGTTCCTCCTTCTTTGCTTAAGATTTAGATGAATCATCCTAAAAGTGAACCATGTTGTAAACACTTCTTTTGTCTTATAGGAAAGATAAATGTTGTATTCTATTGCGATGGGAATTAATAAACTGACGAGATGATAAAATTTGTTGTTCGCTTAAAGGTAATT
>CM031237.1:160757423-160868483 GCA_018340775.1 Taxus wallichiana var. yunnanensis
TATATTTGAAGAATAAGTCGATTGTGATCTAGGAAGAATATATCTACTTGGAGAAATATCCATTTTGAAGCACTTATGCTTAGAATTAGCACTTGGTGTAAACTAGAGAATTGTTATAAATTATGAGATTCTTTCATTGGTGTAACTTACGCTTCATGAAGTGATATAGTTTTCTATGTGTAGGTGTTTTTCTAACACATTTTCACGGAGATTGCACTGTGGAGATACTGTAGAGCCACATATGGATTTGGGAATGTGTTTCTAACAAAATTGTAGGGTTCTACAAATGTGAATCAACTCATTTTTAGGTGAAAATGATCTATTATTCACTTTAGAAGGTAAAAATTATACTTCAAGTGTTAATTAATAGATCGATTCATGATTAAGTGAATCCGGAGACATAGCCCAACTGGGTGAACTCCGTTATCAAAGTGTGGATTTTATTTTAGTCTATTTGTTGCGTATTATCAGATATAAATTAAGTAAAATGGAATGAGTAACTGAATAAGAAAAACAATTAATCAAGTTAAAATTGGATTAAAGCTAAATTAATCTTTTATCCATATTAGTATGCACAATCAATTTCAGATGAAAATAAAATCAAATTGAGTGCATTATACATTCAGCTTGCAATCATTTTATAATTGATTTGTAATATTCCCAATTGAATCACGAAAGTTGAGTTTGTAAAAGATAAGAAATTAAATTAGCCTAAATATTTTAAATGGGGTACCTAGAGGTAAATTCCATTCTCGAGATCACCTTTGTGTTTGTGTGTGTGTGTGTGTGTGTGTGTGTGTGTGTGTGTGTGTGTGTGTGTGTGTGTGTGTGCGCACACATGCGCGCTGCGCGTGCGTGCATGTGTGTGTGTGTGTGTGTGTGTGTGTGTGTGTGTGTGTGTGTGTGTGTGTGTGTGTGTGTGTGTGTGTGTGTGTGTGTGTGTGTGTGTGTGTGTGCGCGCGTGCGTGTGTGGGTGTGCGTGTGTGTGTTTGCGTGCGTGTGCATCCACGTGCGTGTTCATGTGCATGTGTGTGTGTGTGTGTGTGTGTGTGTGTGTGTGTGTGTGTGTGTGTGTGTGTGTGTGTGTGTGTGTGTGTGTGTGTGTGTGTGTGTGTGTGTGTGTGTGTGTGTGTGTGTGTGTGTGTGTGTGTGTGTGTGTGTGTGTGTGTGTGTGTGTGTGTGTGTGTGTGTGTGTGTGTGTGTGTGTGTGTGTGTGTGTGTGTGTGTGTGTTTATATTGTAATTAATTGTGTAATTTTTATATTTTTATGTAGTTATGGTGATTGTTCACTTGAATTCTTGACATTTTCATCGTTAAGGTGATTTTTCACTTAATATTTTGTTAAACAACAACACCATCTATAAGTAAGAACTTTTCCAAGTAAAATTTAGACAATGACTTTAATTATGATAAAATATTATTTATGAAGGAGATCATAATATAGTGATATAAAATATTTAATTGTTTTGAGTTGTATTAACTCTAAAATACTTAAAAATTAAATTTGTGAATTTTATATTTAATAAATTATCGTTGATTGATTGCAAAATGAATGTGTTTTCCTTTTTTTCCTTCCAATTTTTAATTGTATTTGTTTTACTTCAAAAATCATTTTTTATATTTACTTTCTATTGATAGGTGTGAAAATATTATAGTATATATACGTAGAAATATAAATTTTAAGTCTATTATTATTATTTTAAAATTAAAAATTAATGTACTTAATAATTGATAAGATGATGTTTCATATACATTATCATGTCATCGTCAAGTTTAAATTAGTAACAATATTTAAACAATTTTTGATTTCCTGTTTAAATGCATTTCAAATTTATTCAACTCATCAAGTTGCCATATGAAATGTTTGTGAAGTTGCCACTTTACTTTTAAAATATGAAGTAAGTTTGTTCTCAAGTTTATTTTTCCAATTTTTTCCAAGAGAATATTGTACTACCTTAGGGCTTTCCATAGAAGTGATTTATTTTTGCAATTTTTTCCTTCACCAAATTGCAAGGATGAAAATGACAAGGATGCGCACTCAATTTATATTTTTGATTCACACTTTTCCCAAAGATGATTTAACAAAAAGAGGGTGTAAACTTGGTTATGTTTTTTTCCTTTATTTTCTCTCGTGTTGGATCAAAGTTCAATCAATGATGATTCACAATTGTATTCCCCATGTGAAATAAGTTGCCTCTCATTTCATTTTTCAAGGAAATTACTTTCTTCGGAATAATGCATTTTAGTGTTATCTTGTCAAGTTGTCATGTAAAGTTTTTTTACCTTGTCATTTCAATTGTTGGGACGGATGTCTTTTGTAATTGGAAGAATCATGCTCATCAATTTGTTATGTACTTATGATTTTATCCATTTTACTTTCTTTAGCAGGTCAAGTTCTCATTTTAAGTTTATTTATCGTTTCATTTATGAGTAGGGATGTCTTTTTCATTGGGAAATTTTGTGTTGGTAAATTTACCATGTGAATTGTGCTTTTCTCAGTCATTTCAATTATTAAACATGATATCTTATTCCATGGAAAATTTTAGATCGGTTAAGTTACCATGTGAAGTGTATTTTCATCTATCATTTTAGTTATTATAAGAATACCTTCTACCCTGGGAAATTTTATAGAAGATTAAATATTGTGGAAATTTTCCTAAACAAAATTACAAATTCATTTTTTAGGTTTTTGGGTTTCTACAAATTTCCAATGATAATGAAATATTTTCAAACCATCAAAAAATAACAACCACATGCAAGAGAAGATCATACTACTTTAGGACTTTCTTCTTCTAACCTTGTATCCCATTGATCAAGTTCTTGGTATTAATAATGTCATATAAACCACATTTTTCTCACAATTATATACATGTAAGATGATTATTAACATCCAATAATTCTATATAGAGTATTATTATTTCACCGTTTTATTTACCTTTTCAAAATGACGAAACAGATAAGGGTAAGGGCCAAGGAGGAATACTTGTTAAATGTTGGTGGTTGATGGTTGTTGCATGCACTTTGACTTCTTGATCCACAAATGAATGTGAGAGCTTCCTTTTGGCTAGGAGGAACTACACCTGTAATAGAAAACAAGACCATAAAAAGATAGTTAAATGATATATAACAATGGACTGCCTAGCATATGCTAGTTTCGGGAAGTGTGATACTTCCTAGATGGTTGTCAATCCACTGTTTAAAACAATTTAATGTGAGAAATAAACAAATTCCTAATGTATTTGATATGATTTAGGTATCTCATTCAAATACAGTAAGCAAATTCAATCTAAACAGTGAGTAGGCTACGATTGGATCACGAGAGGTGAGGTGTATGTCAGTGCGAGACTAGTCGTTAGGGTTAGATTAAGGTTATTTAGGTCAACTGGTAGGGTGATTATTAGGTCTGCTCTTGGTCAAGATGTAAAACACAGAGACCGACATCAGCTAAATGTGACTGATTCCGGTTTAGGTAGAACCGATGATGGTTGTGGATAACCGGCGTCGGTATGGTCGAGGTAAAAGAAACTCAAAATAGATTAAATGGCAGGGGTGATCTGGGGTCAAATAAAGTTTGGGAGAGTGAATGGGGAGTTTGTAGAGATATTAGGTATGCTCAGAAGTATACAATAGGTGAGAATAGGTGATTTGGTGATATGGGTGAAGGGATATTTAGGTTTATAGGCAAGTGGGTGATGAAGCAATAAGTATGCAAAGAATAGATTAATAACAAGAGTAATAAAGATTAATAACTGAAATAAACTATACTAGTTAGGTCCATACTTACTGTGTTAAGGATCTGATGGTTGAGTGGTGGAGGTGGTTGATCGGAGAATACGTGTATGGTCTGTAGTGGTGCTTTCCCAGAGTGCTCCCGTGAATACAATATCTCTATGATTGATCCTGGTGATGGCTCAATGTTTAGATGAGTAAAAGGATGTTTGTTTCACTTGCATGCAACTTTAGTCTCCTTTTGTTTGCTCTCAGAATGTGCCAACCTTGAAATAAGGTTACCAAAGGGAATAAAAAGTAACCAACGATGGTTCTAGGTTGACTGGCATCGATTCAGGGGTGACCGGCGTCGGTTACATCAGGATTTCCTAGGTTTACTAAAAATAGGAGATCATGGCAATGATTTCTACCAGATCTCTCTATTCATCCTGGAAAGAGCGGGAGTTACCTTTTCTTATGTGGGAATGTGGTTAGAGGGGATGTAGGATTTTATTTTTAGGGTTTAGTTATGTCTTAGTTAGTTATGGCAACATACTAAGAATAAACGTAGGGTGAGGTGGTGGGGTGGGAATTATCTTAGTTAGGATAATTAAATAATAAATATTGTGAGAACATGGATTAATTTAATTAAATTCATTAAATTAATATTAGTGTGGGTTGCAAGGGGCCATGGTTAGGTGAGTGTGTTCAAGTTGATTATTTAACGAGGGGTCAAAGAGAGTGTGACCCAATTTTGGTGTCTACATTTTGCCCCTTTTTTTCGTAGCTTGTATTAGTGAGCGGCGCTGACAAAAATAAGATGTGGTTGCCCCATGTGTGGGTGAAGGTGATCCCCTCAAACTAGGAATTGATGTGGTAGAAGACAGAATCAGTGAGTGGTTTGATAAAAGGTGAATGTGATGAAGAGGAAGGTGGACAACGGGGGTAAGGGGGTAAAGGTCCAATCGGGTAATCCAGGTAGTGGGCTCAGGTCAAAGGTAGTAACAGTCAAATGCATGCACATGTATAAACTATAACATGGTACCAGGTTGAAGAGCATGCAAACTCGACATTGTCTAAGGTCGATAGGTTTATCAAAACAAGGTTGAGGTGATTATGGTATCCAAGGTATAGGATATGGTGCGGAAGCACTTCGCAGGTCAGGTGTAGGAACATTTAGGTATGTTCCAGTACACTAAAGGTTAGGTCAGGATAAATGGTCACGACAAGAGGCAAGGTAAGGTTATTAGGTCAAACAACATGGGTAATAGTGTCACAAGGTATAGCGAGCACATGAGTTTATAGGTCACGAACAATGTTTGAGTCCAAGTAGCTAGGTCACAACATGGGTAGGGCCGAGGTATGGGTAAAATAACATGTCCCAAAACACAATTAAGGACAAGTATAGGTAAGGTAGGCATGGAGGTTGGTTGCAATAAGGGTGGGTAAGGTCAAATGACAGATGGGTTGGTTAAGTGGGGTCAGTAATGGGGAATGGGAAAGAATATGATAGGTAACTGATGCCGGTCATATGTAACCGGTGACAGTCTAGGTAAGCGATCACGGTTTATTGGGGGAAGATGACTGATGTTGGTCTCAGTATAACCGACCATGGTGAGCTATGGCACAAGACCGATGTCGGTTAATGTATAACCGACATCGGTCAAGTCGACGTGGGTATATAAAAAGAAAAATCCGTATAATACATATTCATTTGTACGTTTTGGCTTTTGTGAAAATGACAGAGCGTTGAATGAGTTGTGCTTTATCAGGAGAAAAAGATGAGGGATAATATCCTTGCTGAGGTGGAGGGATCCGATTGGTTAGAGGAGCCAGGTAGATGGGTTCACGATCATAGGGGGTCGATTGTGATTGAGTGGATGTCAGGAAGATTGGATTTGGTGATTAGACATGGCAAAGCTAGGAGAGGGATCGAGTGGACCACCAGTGCAGTGGACTAACGTACCACCATGGAGATGGCAATGCGATGAGGTAAGATTCAATCTCTTGTATTGGTTTGGGAGGTAGATTGGGTATATAGGTTAGGGAGGAATACAAGTTTTTGGGGAAAAGGGGATTTGAATTTGGGAAGGAAAATTGGGTAAAATAGGAATGGGTAGAGGTGTGACTAGGTGTACAAGGGGTGGGGCAAGAGATGAGGGAAGAGTTAGGTAGGAATGGGTGAGAAGAAGGGAGTGTTTTAGAAAAAGGTGGTTTGGGTGTCACATGCAGTTTCTGCACGATAGTGACCAACATCGGTCAAGGGTGGCCGATGTTAGTGGTGTCGAGCTGGTACCGGTAACATATAAGGTGACTGATGCCGGTTTGGGATAGACCATGGTCGGTTAGAAGTAATTGGTACCGGTCATCATATGGAGAAAAAGGGGCCAAAAGAGCCCTAGGGTGGTTGGGTGGGATAGATAGTGGGAAAAGAAGATGTTATTGATGAAAAATAGAGGATGGGTAAGAGGTTGAAAGAGGTATGGTATGATCGATAGTGGGTTAGGGTTGGGGTGGGTAGATAGAATATGTGATAAGAAGGTAAGTTGTGAGGGAAAAAGAGGGAGGGTAATAGGTGTAGGTGAAGTGTCAAGAGTGATTGTGGGTATGATCAAGGTGTATTAATGTGATGTTTTGTTGGATGCAGGTGAGAGACCAGCTGCGGATGCGAGATAGGGTGCCGCCCCTACTCATGATGGTTCGAGGAGGTGCGACAACCAAGGATTGGTGACATGTTGCAGAGGTTGGCCTGATTGGGGTTAGATGCTACCAGAATGTAGTCCGGTAGCCTAGTTTAATGGTCACCCTCATCGATAGATGGGATTCGGCGACCAATACATTCCATCTACCGATAGGTGAGATCATGGTCACCCTATAGGATGTGTATAGGATCCTATGGTTACCGATATTGGGGACACAGGTATATTCGATCTCCTCATAGGTGTCTGAGGAGTTGATGATGACAATCTTTGGTGAGGGGTTGGTGGAGATGAGTTTTCATAGTGCCATCATGAGCTATGGAGAGATGTACTTGGCTCATCTAGAGGAGACTCAGCTAGTAGTGTTGCTGATGGAGGTAGCCTACTATTTTGCATTGCCAGATGTAGAGGGTGGGAGATTCACACGATCCTTGATGGGGGTCTTGCATGATATGGTGGTGGAGAGGACCCGTTTTGCATGTGTGCCAACATTCCTAGTGCATGGGTGGCTACGGAGGTTCAAATTATGTTGCACTTTCCTACTTCATTGATGGGCCTATGAGCACATTATTTGTGTGCACCCAGTTGGTATACCCTGAGCTGATGCATTCGAGCCAGGTTTTGTTTGAGTGGGCTGTAGGAAATGGGTGCATGTTATTGGAGAGTGTTGAGTGGGAAGGGTGATGCATGATGTCACCTGTTGGTGCTCAATTTGGTCTCGCCCCTTTTGTCCTTAAAGTTCTCTAGTTTGTGGGCTCTGTCATCTTCTCTATCTCCCCATATTGATGCATAAAATAATTTTCCTCCATTTGGTTTCCATGATTAGTCCCTTCCTTGGTCGAGGATCACTTAAAATTCTAGAATTTGTTTTTTTTCCTCTATCCATATGAAAGAGTCTGTAACTTTGGCGTAAACTCGGTTTTTTTCCTTCCTTCCATTTTCCACAGTCATATTTTTTGTCCCTATCTTTTTTTGCCCCAAGTGTCTATGAAAACATGATTGGATGTGGCTTGAAGGATCATATTTGGGCCTTTTATCATTTCCAAACTCTCTGTCCATGAAGAAAAATTCATTTATGGGCGCCAATGGTGATTTTCCTACATTTTACGGTTTGACGGGTGTATTTTCCCCATCAAATTTACATCTCAACATCAGTGGAAACGTGGCCCTTTTTGGTTGGATGTGGCTCGGCGGGGCACTTTGAAAACTCTAAGGATCA
Organism: Taxus wallichiana var. yunnanensis; assembly: GCA_018340775.1. Taxonomy (NCBI): domain Eukaryota; kingdom Viridiplantae; phylum Streptophyta; class Pinopsida; order Cupressales; family Taxaceae; genus Taxus; species Taxus wallichiana. The sequence continues at coordinate 160,765,050 of CM031237.1, forward strand.
CTTCAACTCAAAACTTGTCCACGTGGAGGGTCGGTGCTCATATGAAAATTCACCCTTTGATTTGACCTTGGAGTCGCGCGGGGAGACACATGGAGGTTTCCGCTGCCTTGCCTAGACTTAGACAAATTTTTCATGCAACTAGTACTAGTTTTGGCAGACCACATGGACACGTGGAAGGCTAGCACTCATTTGAGGATCCGCCTCAGAGTCCCACTTTAACAAGTGACAGAGAGACATGTGGAGGCTTTTTCGGCTCCGCTCTATACTTAAACTTTTCAAAGTAATTTTGAAAGGCCTGGGACACGTGGAGAGACCGCGCCTATTTGGGGACTGGACCCTAAGTTTTTTTTTAAGAAGTGCTAGGAGGAAACTTGGAGGCTTCCGCACACTCCACCTTTGCTTGGAATTTTCAACGGCCAAGGAAAATTGTCTCAAACCCTAGACACTTTGTGCCTTCCACTGATCCTTCAAATTTCTTAACAACTCTGCCGGAATGAGACACGTGGTGAGCCCGTGCTTTTTTGGGTCTCTAATTTTGGGGACCATCTTAAAGTGTGCCATTGAGACACGTGGAGGCTTCCTGCTGGCTCCTTTTTTACAGAGACTTTTCAAAGGCCAAAAGGCATTTTTATAGGGCCCAGAGCATGTGGAAGGCCCGTGCTTATTTGGAAACTTTCCCCTGTACTTCTCCTTTATAGTTGCACCAAGGAAACATGTGGATGGTTATAAAATAAAGTGGAGAAGGGGAAGAATCAACGGCTATTATGCATTGTGTCTTTTTTTTGCCATTTTTGCTCTAGGACTCCTGGAGATACGAATACACACTATTTTTCATCATTTTTTAATGAAATTCCTTGTCGTCTCTATCTATAAATTTCCACTGAATGGATTCAGAACTTAATTTGTGAGTCCAGGGATTATTAAGGTTGATATTTTAAAGTTGGAATTTCTCAGGCACTTGTAAAAATGAGAATTACTAGAGAAGATGGATGCGGGACAGAGTTGTAGAGGAAAGAAAGGGAAAAGGATGAAATGATGAAAGTTATAGGTGAAAAAGATGAAAAAGGTGTTTCCTCGAGAGCAAAAAGGATTACCTATAAGATCTTGCTATGCAGAGCCTCCAAAAAATGATTAAAAGGGGATTTCTCACATGAAAAAATCAGAATGATTAGAAGGATTGCCAAAAAATTGTGGCATGATATCCTAGTTATTAGTCGAGGGCCCAAGAAATGTGATCAGTTCACAATTGGTCCACCTGGTAGCTTTCGGATGTGAATTTGTTAAACATCACTTTTGAGGAAAATTGGTAACAAGCAAAGGTCCCTCGAATATTCTTCCTTTTGCGAGGAAAATTTGGGATAAGTGAGCAAGAAAAATGTATAAATGCAATGAGAATACTCTTACAAATGGTTGGGAGTTAAATTCTTAAGAGAAAATTTGAGAAAGTTGTCTTCCGAGAGAGACAATCTGAGATACCTGGTTAATGCCTTCTATGTTAGAGTTTCTATCATGTAAAGTTGGTTGCAGATGTATAGCCATTGACGAGCACTGAGATTACTCTGGAAGCTTTTCCCTACTGATGAATCTAAGCAATTTTGAAATTAATTTGTGTTTAATATCTAGCAATTTGTGTTTACTTTGTTTTAGAATGTCTGCAAATGGTTTCTTTTGTTCCTATTGCAATCTTACATTGAAATATTTGTGAAATCACATAGGATCTCATCTCTGTGACAATTTAGTGGCATTTGCAATTTCATTTCATGAAGAGCCTTCATCCTGTGATGAAATAAAAAATTTAAAATCACTCCACTGTCATTTGTTGATAAATATTGTCTGTAAGTCTTTGGGTGTACCTTAGGCATGATTGATCATAGATTTTGGTGTTTAATTGAGTCTTTTAACTCGAGCCTTTGTGCTATATTCTCAAATATGTGTGAAAATGTGCTGATCTGGGCATCCATTGAAGCACACCTTCTAGTTGAAGGAACGTCTTAACTATTCTGAAGCTTTATGTTAGTGAGTTTTCCATTGTTGTGAAGTTTCTCAGAGATATGGTATAATAAAAAATTTCCTGCTTAATCTCCCACCAAAATCATTCAAAAACCATGAATCCATCCTAAACTACCCCTGTTTGCCTTGTATATCCACAAAGGAACACAATCTATTTACTAAAATATGCAGAACAATCAGGATTTCTTAATGTCTTCAGTAACCTTAGCCTTGTGTTGAAAGTATCTCCATCTTTTAGTAGTGACAACTCTTCAGTAAAAATTTTGCAAAAGAAGGGTATCTCCATCTTCTTCATCAAACAGAGGTTACACTAAGGGTCCTCTCACCTTGGTTGAAAAGGCACAACCTAAAGTAGTGAGGATAGGTCAAATCCTCTTGAAGGTGCTATCCATATCTCCACAAATCTGAGTGATAAAGGGCTAGTTAGATCTCATCACGGCTACAAAACGACACACAATATGATCTATCTATCTCTAAGCTCCACATCCAATCTGTGTTTCTACTCATCTTCAAAAGGAGAACAAATTTGGATACCAACACTCATGGCACCATTGCCGGGGAGTATTTGAACAAAGGTATACACATACAAACCCTGGTAATGTTTCTTACATGATCTAAGTGCAAATACATTGCTGAAACATCATGATTTGTTCACATATGTAAGAATTGTTCAACGTTGTGAGTTTTGAGTGCAATATATCTATCTTATACAATTATTGCACTAAATTTTGTATCATCATTGATAAATTTGGGTATAAGAAGAGCAGATCTTGTAAGCTTTGCATGAATCTGGTATTGACAGACATTTGATAGATCTTTCATATTGCCTTTGCACAAACTAAGGTGAAAATCCTTAGTGGCGACTCTGTGATATTTAAATTATTTATAAAAACCAGTGTCTTAACATATATCAAGTAAAATTTGTCATTAATATCTACAAAGCTGGAAGGAAGAAGATCTGTCTTCGCTAGGGACCCTAGTAGAAGGTTGTTTCAAGATTTGGGAAAGTCTAATTCAGAAGGAAGAAGAATTTTGAAGGTTGTTGGAGATCAAGCATCAAGAAAAGATATCTCCATTGGTGAAACTGATCAGACTGTGATTGAATATTGCAATACTTCCTCAATTGCTTCTAAATCAGGTAGTCTCTTTGTTGAATTGAATTCTCCATCTGGAGAGGGTCCTTATTTTGTATTTGAAACATTTTCTTCTCAATCTACCCCTGCATTTTACAAATTTGATAGATTTTTCCAAGAAATAGAGCCTTTAGAGGGCATTCATTCTGAGAATTGCATCCCTGTACCACACAGACCCCTCACTCCTCATCATTCTATTTTTCATGTAAGATCACCTTCTCAAAATAATATGGCTCAACCTCCACCCAGACCTCCATTTGTTGTTAATACTTTTGGTCCCATCAATTTTAGAGGTATGGCTGGCTATCCAAATGTTGTGCCACAAGATGTAAGAAATATATTGCCTAATTTTCAAGGAAATAATACAATCACTAGTGATCAACACTTGAAGCTCTTTATCAATATGATGAAGGACTTCAAAATAGAATTTGAGGATGTATACATTAAAATGTTTATCCATACTCTAGAAGAAGATGCAAGGGACTGGTATAAATCTTTGCCAGATAATTCCATTGACTCTTGGACAGAGATGAAGAATGATTTTAGATTGCAGTATGGTGATAAAACAGACCCTAGGTTTCTTTTATCAGAGTTTGAAAATATAAAAAAGAATATAATGAATCAGTGCATGATTTCAATACAAGATTTAACAAAACATTGAGAAGACTTCTTGTTAATTTGAGGCCATGTGATGAATCATGTCTGATAAAGTATTTAGATGCATTTGATAAGAAAGTTTCTTACTATTTGAGGGATAAGAACCCTGGAACTTTGAGGCAGGACTTTACCATGATTTTACAAATTGAGAACAACATTAAAGTAGTTGGAAAACCTCCTAAGAGGGAGGGTGTTAAACTAATCAACCCTGAGAAGCCTCAATCGAGTAAGGTTGTGGATCTTGAGGAAATTGTAAAGACTTTGGATGGAGCTGTCAAAGAAATATCTTATAAGCTAGCTAGGGCAGAGAAAGGAATTGGACAAGGTTATCAAGGTCAGCATAGGAAATAAGGACAAGACAGATGATTAGAGATCTGATGACAGAGGTAAAGGACCCATGGGAGCTAGAAAACCCTAAGCTATGGAAAATAGAGTAGTGATTGATCCTCTAAATGTCAGAGTTGTTTTTGTTGAAGAGACAAATCAAATTGATTGGTGTGACAAGTGTTTCTGGCCCCACCCGCCATGTGAAGTAGATCAGAAAGTTGAAGAAGCTAATGATGATGATAACATTGATGATGATGCATGCATGGTGGACTTCTCTACAAGATCACAAGAAGGAGAAACTTCAACTGAATTAATAAGTGCAAGAAATGCTACAAGTTTTTGGGACTGCATTCACCGAGTACCTCTTCTTCCTCCCTCTCATGCTTTAGAAATAGATATGGTACAAGCTTTTGAACTTCCTAATAATGATTTTGAGTACCTAATAGCTCTAATGATTAAGAAGTATGATGGAGGAATCTCATCAAAAGAGGATAGATAACTGTTAATGAATGTTGTTGTTGCCCAAGAAAAAGAGTATAACACAAGAAGTAAAGTTGTTAAAGGGGAAGGGCCTCAAGCCAAACCAAAGACCCCAGTTCTCACCAATGTCCCAAAAGAAACTGCAAAGAAAGATGTATCTTGAAAAGGCCTTGTTGTCTCAAGTATAACTGGTGTTCCCTCCCATGCCCAAAATGTGAAAAATCTTGTGCCATCCGATGAGTTTGTCAATCTTTCTCCAAATTTTTCTTTGCCCAAATACATTCCTTATGAAATTTCCTAAGTCTTGAGTCAGATCAAGATTTTTGTCCCAATTTTTGAACTTATTAGGATTCCTGAGCACAAGAAGAGGGATTTTGAGTATTTGGGATTAGAAGAAGATAGGAGTGCCCAAGGTAGAAATATAAATAATGTAAACACTCCTCCTCCAACCATTGCATACCTAAAAAACCACCAGCGTTAGAGGAGATAGGTGAACCACCTGAAGTTTACTTGAGGAACATATTTGGTTGAGTCTCAATTAAATGTTGATCCATTTTTTACAAAACTGATTATTAAGGATAGACTGTTGCACAATTGTATGTTTGATTCCAGAGCATCATGCAATGTTATTCCTCTAGAATTCATTAATGAATTGAACATTAAAGTGACAGAAGCTTATGGAAAGTGTACTGCAATGGATTCTAGAGAGGTGCTAGTTGTAGGATGCATAAAAGGTTTGGTGGTACAACTTACAACTTATCTGGGTAAGAACTTGAAACTTGATGTTGTTATTGTTGATTGCACTTCCAAATGGGGCATCATGTTATCAAGAAAGTGGGCTGCAAGTGTTGGTGGAAGTTTTCAGATGGATATGTCTTTTTCCACCATTCTAATTGAAGGAAACCTTGTAAATTTGTATGGAGAGAAGAAGATGTTGAACCTCATTGAAGATCCCAATAATGTTTCTTATGAAGTGTTGTATGATGATGTAGATGCATATAAATTTTTGGGTTTGTTGATGGAAAAGAGCATAAGATTGATCAATGTAAATTTCTTGAACAAGTAGGTTTACCTTGGACCTTGTTATTCAATGGAGCTTGTTCCAAGTTTGGAAATGGCGCTGGCATTGTTCTTATTTCTCCAGGCCAGGAAGATTTTGTTTTTACTTTCAAACTCAACCTTGAATGCAATAACAACATTGCTAAATATGAAGCACTATTATTAGGCTTGATAATTGCATGGAAATATGGTATAAAGGATATCATTGTCAAAGGGGATTCAGACTGATTGTCAAGCAAATTAGAAAATTGTATGCTACTAAAAATCAAAGAATGAAACAATACAAGCATGCAGTCTAGGATTCGATTGAAATGTTTGACTCTTTTAATATTGTGCACCATGATAGAATGTTTAATGTTGTTACAGACAAGTTAGCAGTGCTAGGATCCAGATTTGGGAATTGTACAGTGTCTCCATTTTGTGATTATATGTTGAAGTACTAACAAGGCCAGCTTTCCCTGACAATGTTAAAAATTTGCAAGTGTTTGATGATGATGCCCAGATGAAATGGTTTCTACAAAACCAAGGTGAGTTTGCTGACCAAAATATAGATTGGGAACCAATAGTGTGTGTTGCTAAGGAAAGTAAACTTTATTTTGCAAAGACATCATCTAGCTGAAGACAAACACGATTCCTAGAGGTTTAGTGGCACTTGAGTCAAAATTTGATAATTCTTATTGCATTATTAATAGGAGTATGCCAGTTTCAAGAGATGTGGAAGAGCATGACTTGGGCACAAAGAAAAAACCACGTAAAATATGGTTAGGAAGCAATCTCAGCAAGGAAGAGAAGTAGTCCTATGTTCAATTGCTGAAGAAATATCAAGACTACCTAGCTTGGTCTTACTCTGAGTTGAAGGCATACATGAAAGATTTGTTCCAACATGAAATTCCTCTTGAATCTAATTCCAAGCCTTTTAGGAAAAAAAGTAGAGGCCCATCAATCCACTCCTTTCTTTGAAGATGCAAGAAGAACTGAAGAATTTGAGGGATGGAGGGATCATTCATCCCACAAGGTACTCATCTTGGGTTGCAAACCTAGTGCCTATCAGAAAAAAGAATGGTGATATAAGGTTGTGTGTAGACTTCAAGAACTTGAATAAAGCATCATTGAAAGATAATTACCCTCTGCCAAACATGGAGAATATGCTAAAATTGGTAACTGGTCATGAGTTGTTATCAACTTTGGATTGTTTCTCTGGCTATAATCAAGTTGTTGTGAAGGAGTCAGAAAGAATAAAGACTGCCTTTACCACTCCTTAGGGAACTTATGTCTATTTCAAGATGCCTTTTGGCTTAATGAATGCTGGAACAACTTTCCAAAGAGCAATGGATGTAGCATTTTCTAGTTATATTAATGACTTCATTGATGTTTATCAAGATGATGTAACTATGTTTTCCAAAAAAATAAATGATCACTTGCAACACTTGGAGAGAATGTTGTTAAGGTGTAGAGAGTATGGAATATCATTGAATCCCAAGAAGTTCCATTTTGGAGTGCAAAAGGCAAAGCTACTTGGTCACATTGTATCAAAGGAAGGGGTCACGATTGATCATGAGAGAGTGGAAGCCATCAACAATGTTCCAATTCTGAGAACGAAGAAGGGAGTTCAATCCTTCTTTGGAAAAATAAAATTTATCAGAAGATTTGTGTCTAACTTTGCTGAGCTGACTATCCCCATTACTAGTATGCTAAAAAGGGACCAAGTTATCAAATGGGAAGAATATTCCATTCAAGCTTTCAATGGAATCAAGGAATCACTAAAGCATGCCCCTGTTTTGGCAGCTCCAAATTACAAGAATCCTTTTCAAAAAAATTATTTTGCTTAAGAAAACACCATTGCATCTGTTTTGTTGCAGAAGGATGATGAAGGGGCTGAGAGACCAATTGCCTTTTTTAGTAAGGCATTGCAAGGACCTGAGTTGACGTACACCATCATGGAGAAGAAAGCATTTTCCTTGGTGAAAGCAACAAAGGTTTTCAGACATTACATATTGAGCTCTAAAGTTGTTTCTTATGTTCCACACACCATGGTAAAAGATATCTTATCAGAGATGGAGGTCTCAAGAAAAATATGCAGATGGGTAAACAAGCTACAGGAATATGACATGGATATTCAAATCATGAAATTGGTAAGAGGTTTGGGCCTAGCTAAGCTTATGGATGAGAGAAACTTGCAAACTATTGAGGTGAATGAAGTAGAAGGAGAAAGGGTGGATGTACTTGAAAATTTGGTAAGCTATGAATGGTATAAGGATATAATATTTTATCTCAGACATCTATGTTGCCCTGAATATTTGAGTAAAAATCAGAAAAGAGATCTTAAGTTAGCCTCTCAAAAATATCTCATTACTGATTTTGGGTTAGCTTGGAAGAACCCGGAGGGAGTTCTCTTAAGATACATTGACGAGGATGAAGCCCCAAAGGTAATTGATGATCTCCATGGAGGAGTTTGTGGGGGACATTTTGATGGAAGAGTTACAACACATAAAATCTTGAGGGATGGTTATTAGTGGCCAACTCTCTTTAAGGATAAAACTCTATTGGTTAGGAAATGTGAAAGTTGCCAACGTTTTTCTAGAAGAATGAAATATTCAGGCTCCCTTACTTTGTAGCATGTGTAAGTTGAAACCCCATTTAAGCAATGGGGAATGTATTTCATTGGAAAATTTTCTGATCCTTCCAGTGCTGGTCATAAATGGATTCTTGTAGCCACTGATTATGTTACTAAGTGGGTGGAAGCAATCCCCACCAAGAAGGAAACACACCAAGTTATCATGGACTTCATGCTGAATCAAATCATATGAAGATTTGGAGTGCTAATTAAGATTGATGCTGATAATTCCATGAGTTTCAGAGCCAAACCTTTGCGGCAAATGTGCAAAGAGTATGGAATCAATTTGACATATGCTTCTAACCACAATCCCCAAGGAAATGGACAAGATGAGTCCAACAATAAAAACTTGTTGAAGATCATTAGAAGAACCTTGGAGCTGAAAAAAAAGAAGTGGGGTGAGCAACTGAAATTTGATGTTTGGGCTGACAGAATCACTATCAAAAGAGCTACTGGTAAAAGCTCATTTGATTTGGTATATGGAACTCAAGATTTGTTGCCCCTTAATTTGCAATTGTCTTCATTTTAGTTTGTTCAACAAATTGAGGATCAAGAAGTTAGTCCATATGATGTTCAAATCAATCAGATTATTGAGTTAGATGAAGAAAGAAGGGCATCCCATCAGTGGCATGTGAAGTTCAGAGAAAAGTTGAAGAAGTTATTTGACAAGAAGGTGACTCCAAGAGCTTTCAACATTGGGGATATTTTTCTATTATGGGATAACAGGCATGAAGATAAGGGAAAGCATGGTAAATTTGATGCATTGTGGATGGGCCCTTATTCAATTGACATTCAAATTGGTGAAAATTCCTTCTTCCTAAAAGACTTAGATGGGGAATTGCTTGAATTTCTTGTTAATGGAAGACATTTACAACATTTTCTTCATTGATTTCTCAGAATCAAGGTATACTCCATTGTATAGTGTATAGTTCTGTGTTTTCATTCTACTTTTGTTTTTTTGTTCATTCTGGTCCTTGGTGACCTGGTTTTGTTGGTTTCTCAGTTCATTTTTTGGAGGGTGGTTTTGGTTTCTCTACTCTACAAGCTTATTCTTTGACTCCATTATCCAATGGTCTATTTTGGCACTTGGTATGCTATTTTTCTTGTGGCACTCACAGGAGTGCCCATCCCTCAGTCAGATCCGATGTTGGTGCTCAAATTGGTCTCGCCACATTTTCCCTTAAAGTTATCCAGTTTGCGGGCTCTGTCCTCTTCTATATCTCCCTGTATTGATTCATAAAAACTATGTCCTCCATTTGGTTGCCATGATCAGTCACTTCCTTGGTTGAGGATCACTTAAAAGTCTAGAATTTTTTTTTCGTTCCTCTATCCATATGAAAGAGTCTATAACTTGGGCGTAAACTCAAGTTTTTTTTCCTTCTATTTTCCACAGTCACATTTTGTTGTCCCTTTCTTTTTTGTCCCAAGTATCTGTGAAAACATGATTGGATGTGGCTCAGAGGATCATATTTGGGCTTTATATCATTTCCAAACTCTCTGTCAGTGAAGAAAAATTTATTTCCAAGTGCCAATGGTGATTTTCCTGCATTTTGCAGTTTTATGGGTGTATTTTTCCCGGTCAAATTTACATCTCAACATTACTGGAAATGTGGCTCTTTTTGGTTAGATGCGGCTCGACAGGGCACTTTGAAAACTCTAAGGCTCACTTCAACTCAAAAATTGTCCACGTGGAGGGCCGGTGCTCATATGAAAATTCACCCTTTGGTTTGACCTTGGAGTCACGCTAGGGAGACACGTGGAGGTTTCCACTACCTTTCCCAGACTTAGAAAATTTTTCATTTAGCCGATACAGTTTTCTTAGACCATGGACATGTGGAGGGCTGGCGCTCATTTGAGGATCTGCATCAGGGTCCCACCTTAACAAGTGCGATAGAGAGACATGTGGAGGCTTCCGTCGGCTCCGCTCTATACTTAAACTTTTCAAAGTAATTTTAAAAGGCCTGGGACACATGGAGGGACCATGCCTATTTGGGGACTGACCCCTGAGTTTTGTTTTGAAGAAGCACTAGGAGGGCACTTGGAGGCTTTCACTCACTCCGCCTTTGCTTGGACTTTTCAATGGCCAAGGAAAATTGTCTCAGACCCTAGACACTTTGTGCCTTCCACTGATCCTTCAAATTTCTTAACAGCTCTTCCGAATGAGACACGTGGTGAGCCCGTGCTTGTTTGGGGTCTCAAATTTTGGGGACCATCTCAAAGTGCGGTATTGAGACACGTGGAGGCTTCCACTAGCTCCTTTTTTACTGAGACTTTTCAAAGGCCAAAAGGCCTTTTTCTTGGGCCCAGGACACGTGGAAGGCTTGTGCTTGTTTGGAAAATTTCTCCTATACTTCTCCCTTGTACTTGTGCCAAGGAAACATGTGGATGGTTATAAAATAAAGTGGAGAAGGGGCATAATCAATAGTTGTTGTGTATTGTGTCTATTTTTTGCCAGTTTTTCTCTAAGAGTTCTAGAGATGCAAATAGACACTATTTTTCATCATTTTTTGATGAAATTACTTGTCATCTCTATCTAGAAGTGCCATTGAATGGATTTAGAACTTAATTTGTGAGTCCAAGGATTGTTAAGGTAGATATTTTGAAGTTGGAATTGCTCAGGCACTTACAAAAATGGGAATTACCAGAGAAGCTGAAGGCGGGACAAAGTTACAGAGGAAAGAAAGGGAAAAGGATGAAATGATGAAAGTTGTAGGTGTAAAAGATGAAAAAGGTGTTTCCTCGAGAGTGAAAAGGATTACCTGTCAGATCCAGTTGTGTAGAGACTCTGGAAAATGATTAAAAAGGGGATTTCTTGCATGAAAAAATCAGAATGATTAGAAGGATTGCCAAAAAGTTGTGGCATGGCATCCTAGTCATTAGTCAAGGGCCCAAGAAATGTGATCAGTTCATAATTGGTCCACCTGGTAGCTTTCGGATGTGAATTTGTTAAACGTCGCTATCTGAGGAAAATTGGTAACAAGCAAGAGTACCTCGAATATTCTTATTTTTGGGGGAAAATTTTGGGTAAGTGAGAAAGAAAAATGTATAAATGGAATGAGAATACTCTTGTAAAACTTGTACATACTATTTGCAACTATATCTTACAGTTACAAATATTTAATCCTATTAATAAGACTTACACATGTGCAAAAATCATGCATAGCAAACAAAGATTTTGTATAAGTTGTACACTTACCAACAGTGCCTACATGACAAAATTTTCACAATAAAAACATACTAACTACAACCCAAATATAGACATCCGATCATTGATCATGCCCACTGAACTGTACGTACTGCTTTGAAAGATGAAGTTTGTAAAACCATCAAAAAAGAAAATTACACCAAGTATTTTAAACCTATCACCTGATTATTTTCTCTTCAGGATACTTCACGAACACCAAAGTAGATAAATAAATTTGGAATTATTCCTTTTACAATTCAATAGGATTTCCAAAACTTCCTAGTTAGTTTTCATACCATTTTACAAATCAACTATGTAAACATAAAATTGATAAACTATTTACCCACCTTTTTCAACACATTTTCCTATTTAGGTGGTTGTTTTAAGCTCATTTTCACTTGTGCCACTGAAGGGGTTATAATGGTTGGTTTTAAACTATCATCCTTTAAAAAATATTAAATTTTTGTTTTGGATGTAGTTACCAACATTTTTCAATGACATGACCTGTCATTTTACAGTGTTCACAATATCTTTGATCCATTTTTTAGGATCCATACTGTTAGAAATTTTACCTTGACTACTTTTAGCCAAGCCTGGTTTAGGAGAATTAATTTTCTTAATATTTTCCAACATAGATTTATACTTCCTACACTTGGCCACACAATGATTAGATAAACCACATAATGTGCATGAATAACTATGCAAAATTTCTTCCATATTATAGCCAACCTTTTCTAGTGTAGATAATGGATCCCATTGTTTACCTTTCATTTTAGAGCCATGGTAAATAGAAGGTGGATGGATTTCTATACCTTTCTGGTGAATTCTAACCAGGTCCTCCTACTAAGGATGAATCACCTGAAGCTAGTGGGGATGACACTTTGTTGTCAGAAGCTTGTCTTCTTCCAGTTGACTTGGAACTCTCTCCAATAACCTTTTCCCATGTACTAGCATTGTTAGGCCTCAGAATATTGGCTAAGTTTAAGAAGGTGCTTGGGTGCATGGGACCTATTTGAAGAAGGGCATGCAAGGTGAAGGTATGCAGGGTAGGGTTCTAGCAGGGTTAAACAGAACACACAACGTGTGCACGTAAGACAAGACAAGTTTTGGGACTTAGCCATATTTGGCATTCCAAGAAACACATGAGAAAAGTGTGACCTATCTAGCATGCGGAGTGGATAAGGTGCCATCCTAGCAGCTGTATGGTCAAGAATGGAATATTCCATGCATGTGATGGAAGGATCCAGAAAGACATCATTGCAAAGAGTGGAGAGCTTGGATCAAAGGAAGCATGCTCTATTGAAGGACCACGTGGACACTTAGTAGCTGATATGTTATCTCATGAAGGAATGGTATTGGAGGCTAAGGCTATTTATAGAGATGCTTGGGTAGAAGAGAAGAGACGCAGGGAGAGAGAGACAAACACCAAAAGCAATCTCATATAGCGTTGGATAGGTGAAGCTCTATAGGAATAATGAAGGATCCTTTGGGTTGGGATTAGGAGAACTGTAGAAGTCATGGCATGATTAGAGGGATGATTATGTAACCAGTTTTGTAATAAGGAAGCATAGCTTAGGGTCCTGATGCATGACTCTGGTTTGAATTTTTATATTGGTCTATTATGGCCTTAATGAATGTAATGTGGTTATTGAACTTGTTAACATGAATATAAGGTTATGTTCTAAATAGTATATGTTGTTTATAGGCATAAATCCTAGTGCATTTCCTTTTTTATGAATCATGTCTGCATTATATTGATACTTCTCTTTTGTTATCTGAATGGATGCATTGATATGATAACTCATCCTAAGCTCTTAGAATGAACTCATGGTTCTTTTTGTTCCTGCATCTAAATCTGTCATTAAGGATGTATTCTCAAAAGACTCATAGAAATGAGGGTCTCGGCATCTACGCGTGCCTCGGTGAGTGCCCAGCGCCCGCTGGGTGATAGGCCGGTGTGCATGGGATTAGACTATTGTTCTAAGGGTATAAAAATGACTACAAGCATATCCCAGTCCTGCATAATGAGGTCTTTCCTCAACCACGATTGGGTTAGTGATACCTTGATTATTCTTACCAAGGTTAATTCCATTAAAATACATGTTATTCAAAATATTATATCCTATACCTTTAGTTTCCTTTTCAAATCAACCTAGAACTACAGTAGTATCCAAATTAGCATAGGAAGAGGAATTAGATATTTCCATATTTACTGTGCACTCATCTTTCATATTGGATGAATCAATAGTAAAAGGCACCTTCTTAGGTCCATCAATTTGCAACACCATTAAGATTTCATCCTTAGCATCTATCGCTCTTTTCAATGTGTCAATTTTCTCTTCAAAATTCAATACCTGACATCCTAGGAAAGCATTTTCTTCTTGTATTTGTTGATTACATGCTTCAAGTTCCTCAAGTTTTTCCCTGTTAGATAGCTTGCCCATGGTTTTATTGCACACCTGTACTTCCAAATATTACACACAATGGAGGAAATTATGGAGGAAAAATGTTCCCTAAATCTTCCAAGATCACTATAGTATGGAAGAGCACTCTAAGAGTTTTGCTTCGACAATTTGAACATCGAAAATGGAGTCCATACGTGTAAATGGTGGCCTGTCAAACTTGCATTCAACCCTAGGTAGGACCAGGTCAACTGGTGAGTCATGAAGTAGTGGAAAGTATGATCATGCAAAGGTGATGTTTTCAAGTTTTTACCTCTGGTCTTCATCATTCGACATTGTCTTCATCTTCATATACGATTGACAAAAAAATTGCCACGTGGTGGGTCCTCAGGCCACCACGTGGCATGCCATAAATTTTCCCTTCAACTCGGGTGAGTTATATTTAACTCATCGAGCTATTTACATTTACAAGTTCAAGCATTACAAGGGTGAGTTGCTTCTACAACTCGACAAGATCATCTAGGATGGGCGAGCTACCTTATCTATGTTGGTAAAAAAAAGGGCAGAGGATGTGGCCCGAATCCACATATCACATGGTTGGAAAAAAAACTATAAAAATATTATCTTATCACCACCCACTATGCATGTGGGATAAACCTTTATCCCCTTTCCATGCAAAAAGGTTGAATGACGCGGTAGACCCACATGGCTTGGATGGGTGATGTGGAAAAGGAGTATGTAGACCCCGAGGATGTGGCATGGGCAGTGGGCTCACATGAACACGTGAATGGGACAAACGAATGAAGGGGTGATGTGGAAGCACATCGAATAGGTTACAGAGCCATGTAGGCTAGTGGGAGCATAGAGGGTATGTTTGTTGCAACAACCACCCAAAAAGGAAACTGTATGCATCAAACTCAAGACCTTCCCCTCCAAACTCGGTGGCCTTAACCGATCCTTCTAGCTTGGTGGAGGGGTATGGAACTAGAAGATGTGGTACTTAAACATAATGATCGGGTCATTTGGCCTATAAAGGACCTCGATACCCCTCCATTGAACAAGTTTGATGGGAGATATTAGGTCAAATCCCAAGCATGATAGTATGAGGCCTTAACAAAATATGGAGGTCCATATTTTATTTATATATAATACCTATATATTTATATACGCATATATATTTTTAAAGCCCTATATATTTTATTATAGGAATATTTTTGGAGCTAAGGCCTATTATTATAGGCATGTAAATATGTAAGCCCTATTATTATAGGCATTATTATTTTTAAGTCCTATTATTTTATTAGGCACATATTATTTTGAAGTTTTGATTTCTCTCTGAGAAGACATACTCTGAGCCCAAGCCGAGAAGGACGATTGATGCAGTTCGAAGGTATGAATGTGGTGACATTATGGAGATGGAAGACCTATTTTAATATAGGTACTATGGAGAGATACTAAGACATATATCATATAGGAAACATCTTCATTGAGGACCGATATTATTTATTACCGGTAAAGTGAAGATAAGGCCTATTATTTTAATAGGCAAAACATTGTTATTGGGAGTAATTCAAACTACCCAATAGGAAAAATTTGATCCACACTTCAGAATGCAGATCCTGGAAAATCAAATGGGGTGCCATCTGGAAGACCAATCGGTATACCAAAGGACTTTGTACCTAAAGGAGAATACTGGATCGAAAAAATTAGCTAGGGTCACTACTTGGTATAAATATTTTTGTTCTTATGTATTCAATATTATCTTACTTAGATTTTATTATTTGTTATAGTCATTGAAGTAGATAATATATCAGTTCTATTGATGAACCCAGAGACATAGGAATTCTGTCGAACTTTGTTATCTACCTGTGTGCAATGTATTTTAATTTTTGCATTGCTAATTAGTTTATTTTAACGGGGAAAATTTGGAAAGAATTTAAATCCTATAAGGGTCCATGATTGAGGTAAAAAAATTTGGTCAATTTTTGGATCAACTACCACAATGATGGAATTACAACTAAGAATTATGCTACATTCCAGACCCAATGTAGTTTTGTGTGCTTGTGTGTGCAATTATGTGCCTAGGGTGACCTAATGTCAATTACACCAAAGTATGGGAAAATAAATATATGTGATATGTAAATGGTGGATGGAATAAAATCAATACAACCCTTTCCCCCTATGCTTGTGTGATGTAGATGTAAATGATTCCCAAATGCAGTCCTTTGCCTTAGTATAAAGCTAGTTCTTGATAGTAGATATTCCGCCCATAAGATAGTGAGAATGTTATGTTTATATAGGGATCTCTTTCTCAAATTTTGACAATAATGACCTGACATGCCAACTAGCACCTAGGGGGATGATAAAACAAACCATAAAGATCCACCTAAAAACTCTAACTGAGAATAAATTCCAACTGGGACTAGGGCCCCTACAAAGAGGATTGGGGTACTGGCGTCCGCCCTTGTACCTTTCTAGGCACCGTAGTTAGAGACTAGAGATGAAAAATGACCAAATAACAACAGCTGAGACCCCATGAGAACCAACCAAAACTCTGTAAACAAATGACGATGATGACCAACTAACCGACTACAAAACTAGGGGATGAACCATTACTGAATACTTTTCTTACACAAGATCCATATATAAAATAACATACTTGGTGGTATAAATGTAATAGTAAGTATGTGATTTTGTGACAACATTTTCCCCCACATTATGTTAGTGAGTGGAAAGCTTGGTAACATAAAATAGATAGAGATGTATACCTGAGAGATATCCAGAGAAGCCCATGCTATAGTAGAACACACAGATGTGGTGGAAGAAGCGTACTGAAATAACCTTAAAGCATGTTAAACCATAGATCAACGAGTTAATCCATGAAACATAGTTAATAGTGTAATGTCATGATGTAGTGCACTAAAAGAGAATAATGAATTTTTTTAAGCTGATTTTGAATGCGTCATAATGACGATGAGATGGGGTAGGAAGTGATCACTTCCCGATCTGAACATGTGTATATGAAAAATCAACCAAAGGATTAAAGTGTGTTATTATCCAATCTCTAACTACATCCTCAAGATCTAGCCATTGCAGATGAACTTAGATAAAAAAAAATTGTGGTTTTTGGATCCAGATCAATTTCGATCAAAACAATTGACCCATATATGAGTGGTATAGGAAAGGAACCAACTTTATCACTCAATCACAGACCCCCATGCATATACATAAGTGTGTATACTTGAACTCATGGTGTGATTGGATAACATGGGTACTATCTCCAAGTTGTGGGACTTGCTACTTGAGATAGACCTCCGAGAGAAAGTTGGTTCTTGCCATTCTCTAAACTACCCGCCACAATCTACTCTAATGCGAGATAAGCTAACTATTCTAATCTAAATTTCCAAGGGACCAGGAGAGAGAATGCATAAAATGGAAGCCTACACTAAAGCGGTGATACAACGAAAAAGGAGGGTGTGAGAGTAGTCTCCAAATGTGTGAAATACAAAGGCAAAGTGCACACTAAAGAGGTGATGACAGATTCACTCATAATCTAGCAGAATGCATTCACAAAAATATTCCAAGCATACACAATGATAATGAATCCCTACAAGAACATAATAAATAGACACAATATTCTTATAGAAATATTAAAGTTGATGAAGAATGCAAGAAAACACAATATGCAGGAAGATACATCCACGAGAAGGTATTTTATTGCTTCATGATATTACACTTTTTCTATTACAAGATAAGGGCACGGATCACCATGCAAGGAGTCCACTACAAGGGCCTGCGGCACACTAGCTTCACAAAGCAATTTTGGCGAGCTTTGCTACCCAAAAACTCTCTCCTTTGAATGAGCCCAACACTCCAATTTATAGAAAATGAGAAGGAGAAGAGAAGGGAAAATGGAAATCCAAATCTATCCTTCAACCACCTATAAGAGGCATTAAATTGAGTGAAATGGTTATGAATTACTTTAAAAGGTTCCCCATAATATCCCATGTGCTGCAAAAGAGAGAAAGAATGATGACCATGCCTCTTAATTGCACTCCCAAATACCAAATAAAACACCTGCTATCAACCCGGCCACGTTTTCTTTAAAAACTCAATAAATTTCTGATAAAATCCAAAATTTCTTGATTAATGTGCATTGGGCTTGGATCCATGATTCCAACGGTACCAATTTTGTGTGATTTCGTTGAGAAATGCAAAAGTTATGGCCTTACGAGTGCGGGGCTATTTTGGGCACATCCTATCTTTTTCATTTGGTTACGGGAATGAGCATTGACTGACTGGAGCCGAATATGTTTCTTTTATTTGAATATATCTACCTAGTTAAAATCATTTTGTGCTCGTTCGAAAAGTTCAATTTTGTGAAAATCGGGCTCGGAGTCAAAAGTTATGGCACATTTGAAGTTTCTCGGTCAAACGTTGACTTTTCTTCTCGCCTTATTTTTGGCTTTAGCATCCCTCACGTCCCTTTATCCCATTTGTCCAAAATGCTGCCCAGAGAAAAATGCTTCCGAACCACCCTAAATGGGCTTCCATGTCCCTTTTACGGTGACACGTGGCGTGATCTGATTGGCTTTTGGCTCCTTCGGTTTTTTATCCGCGTCCCGCGCATCCCTTTGTCCCATTTGTCCCAATGCTGAAGTTCCTGTTTTGGGCCGAACCGGCTGGTTTAGTGTACTCTGCCCCAACATTCCCGGACTGCCTTAGGACAAATTTTATTAATTCACCCGGTTCGGCCGAGTTCGCGCCTTTTGTCCCATTGTCCCGGATGAAAGTTCTCATTTCGGCCGATCCGCCGATTCGCGTCCTCCGTTGCACCTTCGGCCCAACTTTTTTGGCTGCCTTAAGTCTTTTCGGCCGAATTGCATCCTCCATGTACTAACTGCCCAGATGTCCTGCCCATCGCACTGTTTCAACAGTTAGTCAATTTTTTCCATTTTTCGGCCGAGATTTCATTTACTGCGCCATGGCGTCCCTTTGTCCCAAATGCCGCCGCCAGATCGCGGGCGGCCTTTCGGCCGGTTTGCACCCAGATGTCCCTCACATCCCGATCTGGCGACCTGAGCGGACTAAGACTTAGCCATTTTTCACAATTTTTTCTGGCCCGAGCCTGTTTTTTGCAATTTTTCTTACCTTTCCTCAGAACTTGCTCTCTTCTACTTGGACAGGGGAGTTAGAAAAATATGAGGGGACCCTAGAAACATGAATTTTCCCCGAATCAATATAATTGCTTGGGACTAAATAATTTGATGCATGTTATCAAAATTACCTTGGGGGTGAATTTTGGATAATAGGAACTCTTTCCCCCACTCCTTGGGTTTCATCGTAATATGATTGCTTCCAAGTTAGGTCATCTAGAAGTGAACATGAAATTTGAGATGGCTTCAAAGTTAGGTCATCTAGAAGAAAATGTGAAATGTATGAATATCTTCCCATGTAAGGTCATCTGAGAAAGTAATGAATGTAATCTCCTAAGTTAGGTAATTTAGGAGGTTGCATGTAAATCCCAAGTTAGGTAATCTGGGAGGCCAATCATTTTAAATTTATAAAGATGATATGATTTTGATTGTTGGAAATGTGAGCACGTTAATTGATTGACTTATTGATTGATTCAATTTATTACTCGTAGAGATATTTTATGCTAGTTTCCCCCAGACTAGGTCATTAGGGGAGATTAATAGAAACTGGTGAATGATCACATAGAAATATTTTTAAATCATTTTTTCCCCCAGTTTAGGTCATTGGGGGGAATTTATGTAATTCCACATAGAAATTTTTATTTATTTGTTCCCCATAGATTAGGTCATTAGGGGGGTTAATGTTGAAATGTCACGCAGTGAACTAGTAAGTGTTTTGAATTTTTTCATCAGTAGTGTTTTAAACATGTACTGATATAAGGGGAATTATAGGATGACCCCAATGATATGTTTCCCCTTTTGGTGAAAGGGGAAGTGATGAGAATAACGACCGTTAAGACGAAAGTAAATGTGAAATAGATAAAAAAAAGTGGTATGAATCATAAAAATGTGTATGAATTGGTTGAAAGAAAAATTCAAGGATAGATAATGCGTGCATAATGTGTTCAATACGGTGGTAGGTAGAATTATAAAAATAATGTTGCAAATGGGGTGTAAATCAAAGTAGAAACACTAAAATTAATTAGTCACTTCATTTTTGTTTTCATGATTGTGAGAGTGAGCATGAGGTGAGCAAGAATTCCGTAAGTGAGAATAGCACTTCCTAGTCGGTTTGAGAGGGTGGTGACCATTGTAGCATCACACATGACTACAAAGTTCGTAAGTGCATTGTTTTTCAAAAAAATGTATGGTGTAGTAGTCATTTTTATTGAGTTTTCACAAATTTAAGAATTTTAATTTTCTTGGCGTTTTAGAACTAGACAATAGCGATGAGTTCACTAATGACCCTTGGGATAGAAGCACTTAGATTTGGGTGCTACTGTCCTACTCTTGGGCACCCTAGTCTCACATCTGGGCACCCTGGTCCATAATATGTGTATTTGGTCTAAGATGATGGAAAATGAGATTTTTATGTATATGAATGTGCGAAGCGAGTGTGTTTGGATTTGAATATCATTCTAATGCAACATTTTTTGTTGTTTTATGTTATGCAGAGGGATATCCACTCAAGGGAGTTCCGTAATGGGTGTCATTTGAGTATGTTTCTTGGATTGTGCCTGTCAGATGATGATTGGGATGTCTAGACTGTGAGGCCCTACAACACATAGCACAGATGGGGGATGTGCCCCATAATATTCCTATGTGGAATGCACTATGTGAGAGATGGTGTGTAGATACTTGCACGTTTTTGTTTCCTACAGGGGGGAGATAACTGTTATGTTAGAGGACGTGTATCGTATATTATAGTTTTTTGTCATTGGTGATAAGGTACAAGTGATGCCAGTGGAGAATATGGAGAGGTAGATACGAGATGCTAGGTGATATTTTGTGGGGAATTGAGTACCTGCCGAGGCCCATATTAGTTTAGATGTTATTATGAGGTCTGGGGTTCCGCACTTGCGAAGTTCATTGCAGTCTTTATTGCTTCATCAATTATAGTTGAGGGAGGAGGTATAGGCATCTTTTATAAGATGCATGATATATACCACTGTATAGAGGAGTAGATTATGAGATGTGCGTAGGCGCAATGTGTGTTGACCTACCTATATAGATACCTATACCGATTTACTCATGATCAACACAGAGGGGGGATATGAGATACTACATTGTTACATGTGTGGGCATATGAGCACATATCCATGTTAAGGCCAGTTTGAGGCCCATGAGTAGAATGGGCTAGACCTGATATATATGAGAGGAGGTGGGTCAATATTTGTGGTCGCGGGATGGATACAAATACCTATATGGCATGTATAGATAGGATGGAGCATGAGGTTTTTACATGGAGGCCATACCGTGAATTTGGAGGATGGCCCAAGGATTTTGTAGAGTTCAGGTGTATTCAGAGGACTATGTGGTTAGAGGATCTATTTCCAGGTGTGGCAGAAATTTTTGAAGTTGAGAGGGTATTGCATCAGTTTGGTATGGCTCAGGATGTTCCCCAGAGACATATATATGGTTGAGAGATATATGAGTACCTAGGAGGGCTGGAGCTTGACCAAGGCCCACAACATAGCATTTTTCACCCATAGTCCAAATGAGGTAGATGTGGTGATAGAGTTGGTAGATGCAAATGATGCAGGTTGCATAAAGGAGTATCATGCATAGTGGGCATCACATCAATGGGTATTTTTGTTCCTATTATTTGTAGGTCTAGTGGGGTTATTGATGAGTGCATTATTTGGCTCATTTATATCATTCCTATGGTTACTAAATTTTCATTTAGATATGATTTACTAATGCATGGGGATGCTTTGTATAGTTATATCTTAGCGAGTTTGATGCATTTTCCTTTCTTTGTTCATGCAACCTGATTACCTACTAACTTCCTTCGTGAGGAAAATGTGATGATGTGCACAGGGAAATAATGAACATTTATTGCCAATATAATTAAGAATTCTGAGTGTGGAGCTGGAATATGGAAGCGAAAGACTTTTTCCACTTATCAACCTATTAGTATGGGACTTGTTTCTAGTGGTCCTATAGGAATTTATGAGTCATGATTAATTTTGATTAGTGGGAGATTTTCATGCCAGCTATTATGGAGTATTCAGTAACTACTTGTGTCTATATAAAGACACCTTCTTAAGAACATTGAGCAGCTATTATTTTTTGAGATATAATCTATAACACATAGCTTGTTGTTTTTAACACTCTTTTTCATATATTGAATATATCATGGAACTTATTTGAATTAATATAGGTAAGCATAATTTTGAGGATCTAGAGATTTTGATATTTCCTCTGTCCCAAGGGAGAGCAAGGTCCCACTCGACCAAGAGACATGAGGTTGTTTACATTCACATACACATCTAGTTTCTGATAAGTTTTACTACAATCTCTATTTCAGTATGTTTCATGCAATCTCAGTTTGAACATATTTTCTTTCCCTATTGGAATTTCTATTCAGAACTTGTGTTTTCCTTTATGCAAAGTTTAGTTAGCATTTTATTTTACTTCTACTGATTCTTAGTTATGAGTGTGCAATTTCAATTCCATTCTTTTAGATTCTATGTGCGCATTTCCATTTAATTTAGAAGTATAGCTTTTAAACTTCATTTCATCACAATAACTAAATTCCATAGATTTATATTGAGTTTCATAGATTAGTAACCAACTTAGAAAGATCTAACAATAAGCTCCCAATAGAAGACCCAATAGGAAAAATAGTTACATAAATCTCCATTGCATATAGCCTAGGACACAACCCCAGTTTATAATGACACTAATAGAAGATCCGGTTAGTTAAATGATTGGAGAATACAATGACCCATCAGTTACTTCATTTATTATGAGGAGGACATGGGGAAGCACATGTCCCTAATGATATGGCAGCAGTGGTAGCAGAGCGTAAGTATCTATATATAGCTATATCGTGTATTTTATTTCTGTCTTATGGCTTAGTAATGGCTATTTAACACGTTATGTTATTTTTTTCATAGGTGATGCATATTGGTCCCTGATAGCCAACATATCCATCCATATATTGACGTGGAATGTGATAACTTATGTACTTGATGGAGGGATACTTGAGCATGTGGATGATATTGCAGGTGAGCATACCCATTTATTTGAGCCAGTGGTCATAACAACAATGACATGTACTATATTCCTAGTTGAGAGGGACGATGCACGCGAGGAGAATCGATGAGACTGTGAGGCATTGGGTAGTGGTCCTTTAGCATAAGATGTTTTCATATAATACATGGATTTACGGTGTCATTTTATGA
This sequence comes from Taxus wallichiana var. yunnanensis, assembly GCA_018340775.1. Classification (NCBI taxonomy): domain Eukaryota; kingdom Viridiplantae; phylum Streptophyta; class Pinopsida; order Cupressales; family Taxaceae; genus Taxus; species Taxus wallichiana. Next base: position 160,788,301 of record CM031237.1, read on the forward strand.
AGCATTCTATAGAGAACACCTTATTACGTAGGAAAGTGGAGAGATATCAAGGCTGCGAATAGTGGCGCAGAGTGAGTGGTGAGGAATCTAGTTCTAGGGCTCTCGCAGTACCAGAGAGAAAAAGTGATGATGAGTTTTGATTATTATGGTTATATATGATGTAGGGGGTTACACCGCAATGATGATTGTATTTTATACATATGTATCAACATGTGTGATTTATATGTGATGATCTTATTTTTTGTTGAATCGATCTTGTATGAGTTGTTGATTATTGTTGGAATGTATGTAATAAATATTTTTATATATTATTAATTTTGGTTGATGGAATATTCACGTAATGATAACAAATATAATGTCATGAGTTAAGCACAATGTTTTCTTAATGGAATTTGTAATGCATAGTTAGTATGATGATTATATTAAAATGAATATAGAAAACGGTGATGTATGAGTATGGAACTAATGTGTTGTGATGAATGTGTAACATAACAATGTAATGTAATCATATTATATTAGTGGGATGAATGGGGGTGATGAGTGATGCCCTGAGCATATAGATGATCAGTTTCCTTTAATTATACCCTTAGTAGTCAAGAATGAACCATGAAAATCTAGAGTGTGTCATCGGGAAATGATTAAGTATGCTAGATGTATGATGAAGTGCATGATGAAAGGTTCTTAAAGCAAAACCCTCAACATTTGTGTAAGAATGGTAAGAACACAAGTCCATAATCGGAAAGAAAGGTGATATTAATCACCTACCAAAGACCACAGCAACGCAAAGCGATGGGAACATGTGGGATGGAAGCAGTATGAGTGTATGAGTTGAACTCAATTTCATATGGATCTGCGGTGGGATGCAAAAGAGTGGATTGCTATGGAAACCAATGTGAAAAATCAACATGATGTGGTGGATAGTGTGAATGTGATTGATGCGATGATGTTGTAGTGTGTGGACGTGGTGGATAGCACACAAGAGTAACAAACTATGGTTGTGGATGCACTAAGCCATGAATACCAGGTGGAGGAGATGACTCAACTTTAGTAAAATATCTCTGATGAGGTAGAGGATAAATAGATCACTCAAGTGGTCGAGATCCAAAGGAGATGATGCCCTTATCTTCTAGTTTTTGCAATCGATCATGAAGGGAAAGACAACCACTATCCCTATGGCCATTTGTGATGATAATAATAATAATTTTTGTCACGTTGATGCTATAATCAGTTTTGTGTATGATGCTAGTTCGATGGTAGGAGAACTAATCACTTAGTAATTAAAACATACAGCACACATCATGTGCTCAAGCATTATGAGAGAAGTGAAAAGGCTCATGCAACCGAGGTGGAGTGGTAAGAGTAGCCTGTTTTGGAGTCGGAGAAGGTGTATGATTTTATGATGGAGTGGGTTAAGATTTCTTGATTTTATAGTGAAGAAAATATGGAGATTGTGTAGGATTCTCAACTGAAGGAAATGATGAAGAAATAGATGAAGAAATAGCCACAGAGGTGTGCATAGGATCTATGATGCGTGTTGAAATAAGGTCTTTTTCTAGGTAAATGAATTTATAACCTAGAATAATTAATGACTCCCATGTATCATACTATAATAATTTCTTAAGTGGAAAAATTATGCCATGAAAGAAAGTGAATTGCTTCCCAAGGTCTATAGGTTTACTAATTACTACAAGCATTTAATCGTAAGATATAATCATCGATAGGCTTAGAGGAGCCTTGATTTAGAGTAGGTAAGTGGTCATAATTAACTTTAGGGAAATTTTTTATTATAAACTGATGGAGGAAAGTGTTCTCCATGTCATAGAAATTACTAATGGACCCAAATGGGAGATGAGTTTACCATTGTAATGCCTCATCTATAAGACTATACGGAAACACATTAAGTAATAATATATAATTAGAATAAGAGGTCATATACATACTGTAAGGTAGAAGATGAGTATCAGGGTCACCAATACCATCAAAACATGTGAAAGTAGGCATCAAGAAGTCCTAAGAGAATGCAGAGTTATGAATCTTCTTAGGGATAGGGTTACCATGTAATGAATTGTTGTTAACAAAATCATAGTAAGACCTACTTTCTAAAGTGAGTGACTAAACTTGAGATTGTAAATGACCCATGAAATGCATGAGAGATATGATATCTTGTGAAGGAATAGTAGAAGATGGAAATAATATATTAAATGGTTGTAATTTTACATTGTGAGTGGTTATAGGAATATCCAAAGGTGATGAGGGAGATTTTGATGTTAAGGGCACACTAGTAGTAGGTGATAAGGAAGCTATAATAGGTGATATAGATGGAACATCCATAACAATGGTAGGAATAGCATTAGAACCATACTTAATAGATGAGGAAATCAATAGAGACACGACTATATGAGAAGATGGGCTAGGAGACATAGATGGTGTAATAAGAGGAGAAGAAATAATAGGAGAAGAATAACTAATAGATGGTGGTGACTCATGGACATTTATAGATTCAATCTCTCGAGAATGAAAAAATGGAGTAGGTGAGTCACACTCAGTAGAGAACCATGACTATCAACCACTTCATCATTATTAGATATAGACTCAGATATGAGAATGTCGCTAAGAATTCTATCAATAGGATTGTCCACATAATGTGAAGGAGCATGCAAACTAGTATGAGATGTATCATGAGAAGCAACATTGGAAGGGGTAGAATCATTAGAAGGAATGATATCAGAAGCCAGAGTAGAAGAGAAATCAGTATGCACATGTGAGTGATTGTCAATACCAAGTAATTAATCAATAAGAGAATCATCTAAAGTTTCCTTTGAAAGGTTTGAAGGAGGATCACAAGTAGCCTTATAACATGGTGTCTAATGAGTAAAGGATATTAGGTCCTTGAAATTACTAATGCCTAAAGGAGAATCCTCAAAACTATTAGGCATATATTGTTGGCCATCTAGAAGTTGTTGTTTTATATGATTAGGTGTAGTGACAGGAGTACTATATAGAGCCCTTAGCTCAGCGACGACAACCTCATCATAGATAGTGTTAACGCTAAAATGAGACATGATGGGAGAAGAAGATGAACTATACTTAGCCATTAGGGTTTCATTGGATCCTAAGGCAAGATATTCTAAAATATGGGTTCATCAAAATGATTAACTAAAATATGAAATTGAAATCTATATGCTAAGTTAATCTAAGTAAGTATAGAAATGTAGTAAATGATACAAGTTAAAATATTGATTCTAAATATTTTATTTTGAAATTAAATGAAATAAAATAATGTAAATATGAGTGATAGGGTACTAACCTAAAAATAAATTACCTGGATGCATGTTGGACTTGAACAGGATGATGTGCGGACAAGGTAGAATGTGAAGGTGCTACCTAGGAAATTGCAACAACTGAATATCTGATTGGACTGGGGCACCTGAGAGAGAGATTGGGGAACTTGTGGGTTCCCTGATCTAGAGTCTGGGCACTCTGGTCTATAGAATTTCTCAGGATCTGAATCTAATAGTGTTGTTAAATCTTCACAATATATTATTTCTTGTCACGTAGGTGTCGCAGTGGCTTCGTTTATGTCGTTGTAAATTAGTGATGAATATTTACCTGAAATACCCAATACAAAACATCTAATCCCTAAAAAACAAAGATGTAAATGAAGGGGTCAGACTAACCTTAGCTACCACAATGGTGGAATTACAAATAAGTGTTACACTACATTCTAGACCCAATGTAGTTCTATATGCTTATGTGTGAGATTGTGTGCCCAGGGTTCTCTAGTTTCAATGATGCCGAAGTAGGGGGCCATAACTCGATGAAATATGAAAATGGTGGATGGAATAGAATGAATATAACCTTTTCCCATATGCTTGTTTGATGCAGATGTAAATGATGCCCAAATGCATTCCTTTTCCGTAGTAGATAACTAGCTCTTGATAGTAGATAGTCCTCCCATAAGATAGTGAGTATGTTATGTTTATATAGGGATCTCTTCGTCAAATTTCAACACCAATGACCCGACATGTCGACTATCACCTAGGGGAATGAGAAAAAAAACCTAAAGACCAACCTTGAAACTCTAAATGAGAATAAAGTGCAACTAGCACCGGGGCACTTAAAAAGATGACCATGGCGTCGTCGGGTTCCCCAGTACCTTTCTAGGTTCCCTTGTCAGAGACTAGAGATGAAAAATGACCAAATAATGACAGTAGAGACTCCCTAAGAACCGAAAAAAATTGTGCAAGCACCTAATGACTATGCAAGACAAATGACAATGAATACCAACTAGCAGACAATATATGTAGGGGACGAGCCGTTAGTGAATACTTTTCTTACGCGAGATCCATATATGAAATAACATACTTGGTGGTATAAATTTAATAGTACGTACATGATTTTGTGACTACAATGTTAGTATGTTTTGTACTTCTTCATCCATAATAGCATCGGCTTCATAGTAAAACCTGGTATATGCTTCCCTTTGTCAATATGAGGAGGTATACCATGTTATCTAGTAGTAGAATCATGAGGAGAGGGTGAGGGCGACAAAGCTTTCTGAGGCTCAAAAATTGTCCTCCTAGGAGGAGGATCGAATGAATGTGAGGATTCTTCTTTTATAAGAATGATATTCACATCATGAGAGAGTGTGCTTTGGAGGGTGCTTTGGTAATGTTAGACCTCTCTACCCAAATTCCGTCATAACTAGCTAAATGGGGATCATCTAAATCATAACTGTCAATGTAGTAAGGAGTAGTGATATCTTTTTTACAAGATTCAAGTGTGGTTTGTAATTGAATTGTTTGTTTTTTGTGAAGGTTGAGGTGTATGTGAAATGGTAATGGGAATGGATAGATCCTTCTTACGAGGCCACAAACTAGGAGGAAGTTAGGATATAACAAGATATGGTAGATCAAGATTCTAATAGTAATCTCATCGAGCATGTCATCATCAGAATAAAAGATATTGGGAAACATGTTCATGACTAATTCTTGATGACCTGCATTTCCATGAATAGACTCAACAAGATAGTTAAAGTGCTAATATTTGTGGAATGGCATAGGATATAGTTATTGAATGGTCAAGAATTTATATGTCCCTTTTTGTTATAGAGTGTCATAATTATAAGGATTTTGGCCGCTTTAAATTTTATAGATAGCCCCTTGATGTGAAAATTTGACACATTAATATTCAAAAGAGGAGACCACACATATACAGTGGGTCCAAGGTCAACTGAGGAGGAGGATATTATAAGATAAGGGGAAGTTAAATACCATGAATTTCAAATGTATGGTCCTAGGAGGAATAGTGATGGGTAGCCAAATGTAACCTATAGGAGGCATCTGTCAATGATCATATCATTTGTAAAGTAGTATGTGTGGTTTTTAATTTTCTATTGAGTATCCAAGGGATTTAATTAAATATAAAGATGCCACACATGTATTGAAACCTTCATTAATGTCAGAATGCTTGACTGTGTTTTGAACAATTTGGGAGGATCATCTTCCCAAACCAAGATCTCATCTAGAATCATATAAACTATTGGAAATGGATAAAGGTTTGAGTGTAAGTGGTATGGGGTGTAAAAGTGGAAAGATCCTCACATTGACGGAGGATTATTTCTTCCCAACTATGCAATATAGAAGACTGCCCAAATGTAGGAGAGAAAGGGATGCTCATATCAAGAAATACATCCATGAGACACTCATGATGGTGAGGTGACGTGCACATGAGTTATATCAAGGTAATTAGAATAGGAATTTGATAAATTACTTCTAGAGGATCCCACTCGTCATGGTTGGATTGACCAACGGGTTGAGAGTGTTTATAATATTTGAAAACAAGCTCATAATGAGGAGTGTTTAAAGATAAAAAAATGATTTTTGTTTATGCTCAACGCCATCGGCCCAGTTGACGTTGTTTAAAATTGGAAAAATATTTTCACACACCTTTGGCCCTATAACAGTTTGGTCACAAGGGTTGATGGCATCTGTCGGAGATGGGATTTTGAATTTAGGTGTCTCATTTTGAAAGACACAAGGGTAGATGAATCTGTGAGTCCGAGGATGAAATGATGGAGGATATTCAGGTTCTATGTATAATATAACATGCCTCACATAATTTAAGGAAAATGTATTCTCAATAAGATAATTAGGATCAACTATGTTTGTTGTACCATTTTAAGGTTTCTTAGAACTTTCACTTGTACTATGATTAGGCATAGTATCAGAGAAAAATTTGAGTTCTTCATTAACTTTATCAATAGAATTATAATGATCCTTTTTTCATATGATCCTTGATGGATTCATTCAAACTCTTTGAGTGATGGCATCATGGTAAAATTGAGGGCATGGGAAGAATGTGACAACAGGCATGCGAAGGGCACAATTTTTTTCATGCGAATGGCCCTAGATTGTGTGCTACCAACATATTTTGTTCTCATCATGTCATTGAGGGATAGGTTGAGTAGGATCATGGATCTAACTAAATGGATTAGGCATGCATCATCTCAACTCATCCTTGGTCAATGGTTGATAATAAGTAGGATGGTTCTTACTAATATTAGTTTTTTGATCTCTATTATAGAAACTCCTATTTGAAGAATCCATAAGAGGAAGAGTATCTGATACTCTATAATTTGTAGCATTCTTATTCTTTGAGATTTTGAGGATTTGTATTTTATTGTTTTCTTTAGGAGGATTCTTCTCAAACTCCTTCATGATTTATTCTTACCTTTTAGGTTACTCAAAGGATTCATCTAAGGAAGTAGGAAACAAATACCTAACCTTCTACTGAATGTGATGTTTGAGGGCTTGAAGGAATAGTTAAAATAGGATATCATTTGGCATGTTATGTTATTTTTAGTATATAAGGTCTTCCAACGTTTGATAAATTTTTGGGTTGATTCATTCTCATGTTGTTGAAAAATATTGAAGGCATTGATGTTGTAGTCACACAATCACGCACTTTCTATTACATTTATACGGTCGGGTATGTTATTTTATATATGGATCTTTCATAATAAAAGTATTCACTAGTGACCTATCCCCTTGTCATGTTGTCAGTTAGTCGGTCGTCATTGTTATGTGTTTGGTATAGTTGTCAGTTGTCTATACAATTTTGGGTGTCTTTCAGGAGTCTTAGGTGTTGTAATTTTCTTGATTGTCATCTTAAGTCCTACACTGAGGTGCTTAGGGTAGCACAAGGGTGCCCCAGGGTACCCCAGTCCATGATTTTAGAAGCCCTAGTTTCTGTAACTCTTGATCCTAATTCATTTCTGTGAGGTTGATCTTTGTCATTACCCCGTTCATTTCCCTAGGTGTTATTCGGAGTTTTGGGTCACTAGTGTCAAAATTTGAACAAGAGATCCCTATATAAACATAGCATACTCACTACATTATGGGTGAACATCTTACTATAAAGGGAAGTTATTTACTAAGGTAAGGAATTGTATTTGGGTATCTTCTACATCTGCATCACACAAGAATAGGGAGAAAGGGTTGTATTCATTCCATTCCATCCACCATTTGCATTTTTACATCTAGTTATTTCCCCCTAATTTTTCATCATTAGTGCTAGGGCACCTTAGGCATAAAATTGCAGACACAAACACACAGAACTACATTAGGTCTGGAATGTAGTGCAGGGCTTAGTCGTAAGTCAACCATTGTGGTATTTAAGGTTAGTCTGACCCCTTCATTTGCATCTTTATTTTTTAGGAATTGATGTTTTGTATGGGGATTTGTAGGTAGATCTTCACATAATATTATTAGTGATATAAGAAAGGATACAATGAAAACTGTGTGATAGAGATGAAGATACAATGAAGACATAATGACACTGCCAGAACTAGATCCTAATCCTTTTTGCACACCAAGGAATCCATAAAACAAACCAGAGCACCCCTAGGTGCCCCAGTTCTCTCCCAGACGCCCCAGTTCATTCAAATCTCCAACTTCGGAAGCTTCTAGAACAACATCTTCATACCCATTGCATCCCACATATCAACGCATGTCCAATTATAACACATATTAAGGTAAGTTTTATCCAGTTTAGTATCTCATCCCTTCTATTTCACTTACTTTACTTCATTCAAAAGAAAATAAAAAGTCATCTAGCATTAGTATTTCTGTTCATATCAGTTATTCCGTTACTATTTCTATTTAGATTACCTATTAGGCTTGTAATAATAAATAAAAATATTTCTTATCTTCGTTAATCATTTTGGTGAACCCGTCTTTTCGAATAGTTTTCCCTAGGATCCACTCAAACCCTAATGGCTAAAAATACGTCTACTTATTTTCCCATCATGTCTCACTTTGGTGTTAATCCTATTTATGATAAGGCTTCCATAGCTGAATTCAAGGCTTTATATAGTGTTCTGCTTGCTATACCCGCTCACATCCAACAACAAATTTTAGACGCCAACAACATGTGCCTACTAGTTTTGTAAATTCTCCTATAGGAATTATAATTGTTGATGATCCTATTGCATTTACTCATTGTAAAACATGTCATACGATCACTTGTGATCCTTCTTTTGACCTTTCACAAGAAACTTTAGATGATTCCCTTATTGATTACTTGTTAGGTATTGACAATCATTTTTCTTCTATTGTTACGACCATTGATATAGATCATTATCATGTCCCTAGATATTTTGACATTTCTTCCCCTATCTATCTCGCATTCTCCTTTATATTATGTTAATGATCTTATTGTCAGTATTTTTAGCGACAACCTTGTTCCATCTAGTGTTGATGAGTCAGATAAGGATCATGAGTCTCCTTCTTTCCATACTATAAGTGTGTCTCACCTACTCCATTACTATCTTCCCCTGAGATTGCATCTAGTGCTACTCATGAGTCACCACCATCTACTACTTCCTCTTCACCTATTATTTCATCTCCTCTTAGTACATCTTCTATACAAGTTTCTTCACCAAGTGCTTCACCTATTATGGAGTTTTTGATACTATTCTGACTATTACCACGTATATTCCACCTATATCACATGTTATACCTTCTTCAACACCTACTATTATTGCACCTTTAGTAACAGATCCTTCTCCACAACCTTTGGATATCCCTATGATCACTCATAATGGAAAATTACAACCTCTTAATACATTATTGCCATCTTCTACCATCCCTTCACAAGATATCCTTTCTCTCATGCATGTTGTAGGACAATTACAATAAAAATTTCAATCTCTCACTTTAGAAATTAATTCCTATTATGCTTCTATTGACAATAATTCATTGCATGGATATACATTCCCTAAGAAGATTCATAATTTGACATTCCATCATGAATTTTACATGCCTACTTTCACATGGTTTGATGGCATGGGTGACCCTCATACTCATCTATTATATTATCGTAGGATATGGATTCTTATTCCAATGCTAGATTACTACTCAAGTCTTTTCGTCATACTCTTACCAATGAGGCATTACAATGGTATACTCATCTCCCTTTTGGATCCATTAGTACTTTTTATGACGTGGAGGACACCTTCCTTCATTGTTTTATAATTAATAATGGCCCTAAGATTACCTATGACCGGTTACCTACTTTACATCAGGGCTCCGCAGAAACTATTAAAGATTATATTCTTAGATTCAATGCTTGCATTCATCAGCTTTTTTTTCCATCCCATAGATATTGAGAAGCAATTTATTTTCTATCATGGCCTCATTCCTCCATTCAAACAATGATTACAGTATGATACATGTGAGTCATTCTTTCTCCTATGTTATAAGGTTGTTGAAGTAGAACAAAATCTTCTCTCCACACACATCATAGATGCCCCGTACACCTCTACGGATATGGCCTCATCTACTTCTCCACCAGAGCCTTTGGTCGCACAACCTAAACAATCTCCATCTTTGAATACTAAGCAAAGCAAACAAGCTCAACCCTCTTCACCAAAAAATTTTACTCCTTTGGCTCCGCGACAAGCTACTCCTCCTACCACTCCACCTAAGTTGTGGAAACCTTTGCATTTATCCCATCACACTCGACCACATGATGTGTTGTGTGTTTTTCTTACTGAGTGGTTAATTCACCTACCTTCCAACTAGCATCATCAACAACATCGGTTACAACGTTAGCATGACCAACCTTATTGCAACTATCACCGTATAAATGGCCATAATGAAAATGAATGTCTTTCCCTTAAAGATAGGTTACAAAAATTAGAGGATAAGGGCATCATCTCCTTTGGTTCCCGCCAACGCGAGTAATAAATATCTCCTCTAAATCAATAGATATTTTCTCCTATGATTGAGTCTTCTCCTAGATATGATGCTTTGGTTATGATGTATACACCACAGTATGTTATTCATACATGTTCTCCACTACATCCATCACATTTATTACATCCACCTCACCCATCACATTCATGATATCCATCGCATCATGTTGCTACTTCACATTGGCCACCACAACACTCCACTTTCACACATCCCACGACATCTCCATATGACATTTAGTTTGGCACATATTCACACATTTCTCTCATTCCACATGCTTCTGCCGCTTCACACCATCTAGGTCTTTTGTAGGTGATTTATGTCACCTTACCCCATGATGACACACTTTTGTTTTCATGGTTATTACATGACTATTGAGGTATTTGTGCTAAAACCTTTCAACACGCACTCCGTTGTCTCATCTAGCACATTCAATCATTTCCCGATGACGCACTCTTTCTTACGTGGTTCATACTCGACTGCTGAGGGGTCTGAATTACATGAGCCTCTTCATTCCCACACTGAGGGGGCATCACTAATGCTCCCCCTTTCATCATACTAACATATTACAAGTACATTAAGTTCTCATACATTCATTAGAATATATTCATTTTATTATCATACATTTTCATCTATTCTACTATCATCATTATATTAGCTATGCGTTACACATTCCATTCAATAATCATTTCATCACTCACATTGCATTTGATATTTATTCTCATTTACCATACACACGTTATGTGTCATTACTAACATTATAATGTGAATTTATATTCATCAAACATGAAAAATACACATACTAGGACAATAACCATAGAATCATACAACATCCATTACATTGCAATGTAAAAAAATTCTAACATAGATCTATAATATATAAAAAAATAGGTGTCCATACATATATTGTGAGTACAATCATCATCATAAAACATTTCTCACAACTGGGGGGAAAGGCCCCCACATCATATACAATAGCCCCAATCAGACCTCATCAGTTTTATCACTCTCATGTACTACAAGAGCCCTAAAATTGGATACCTCTCCACCAATGTGACATCATTGTTCGCAACCCCGATACTTCTCAACCTGCCTCCGCACTAACTTCATCTCCATAGAATTCTCCTTGAACTAACACTACAAATCTACTTACTATGTAAACACATCCTAAGATAAGGGACCACCACCTACCACTTCTTTGGCTCATCGAGTATCCTTGCATGTCTCATCCCTCTCACCTAGAGGTATTGTACGCATCGCAGCTGCTATGGCTACTGGATCAAATAGATGGGCATGCTCACCCATTATATCATCTATGCACTCTAGAATACCTCTACCTAGGTAATCCATTGGAACATTCTACATTAATGTGCAGATGGATGTGTCCACAATCAATAACCAATAGGCATCACCTACAAACACACACAACAACTCGTTAGATCACTATATAACATAACATTATAAAACCATAACACACAATGCGCATTTACACCAATACTTATGATCAGCCACGATTTATACTATAAGATTGGGGGCATGTTCTTCCCCCTCTCCCCTACTCCAAATGGTAACTCTATTGGTCCTGTAAATAATGGGTGCAACATAACCACTGATAAGATGCCCACCATGCATGGTACTCCTCGATGTAACCTGCATCATCTCCATCAATAGTTTTTATCGTTGGATCCACCTCATCCGTCCTTGGTGAAAATAACTTCTCGGATGTGGTCCTTGGCCTAGCATTGGCCTTCCTTGGTGCTCTGATAGCTCTCAACCATATGTATGGCTCTGGGGGTACATCCTGAGCCATACACAACTCTCGTGACACCCTCTCTACCTGAAAAATATTTTCCACACCTTGGAAGCGGTCCTCTAGCCACATAGCCCTCCTAGTACACCACAACTCTGTTACATCATGCAGTTATCCCTCATAGTCATGATATGGCCTCCATATAACTACCTCGGGCCACCTCATATCTATAATTTCTCTGAAGGTATTAGTATCCATCTTCCTACCATGAATGTCAACCTACCTCCTTCCAAATATCTATGGCCTAGCCCACTCCCCTCGTGGACCTACAACTGGTCTCAGCATAGCTTTATGCTCATATTACCACACATGTAGCAGTGTGGTGGATCTTATCCCTCCACCATGCTCATCCTGAGTAAACTAGTATAGATCTCTATATAGGTGGGCCAACACACACCATGCCCACGCATATCTAGTACCATATTCCTCGATCCACTGACATATGTCATGCATCTTATACAATATGCCTGTACCTCCTCCCTCCAAAACTATACATGATGTAATTACAACCACTATGAACTTCCGCAAGTGTGGAACCCCAAACCGTAAAATAATGTCTAGGCTAATATGGGCCTCAGTAGGTACTCCTAGGGATAATTTTAGTGACGAATATTCATAATATGGCGAAAATTTCATTTTAGGAAAATTTGAAAAGGTGAATTATTCGAGTGGGTCGTGTGTCCTTCGCCTAAAATATATAGTATATTTTTTTGGGGTCGGCTTCGCCTTCATTGGAAAACATCTCCTATAAAAACCTAGGTGATTCAGTGGGTAGTATACCTCAAGTAGCTTACCAAATTACCAATCTTGTGAAATTTGAACTCGCATACCCTTAAGCACCGAGATTCGATTCATCATTAGCCTATGATTGTTGACGACGACAAATGCAAAGTTGATGCGTGCGACAAGGGCACTCGCATGACGCATGACAATAGCCGTATTGACACGCCGACCAATGACAGAGAAAGTGTTGACATGCGACTTGGGTAGTGTTGGCGTAAAGGAAGTGTTGACACGCTACAGAGGAAGTGTTGATGCGCGACGATGAGGAAGTGTTGACACACGACAGAGGAAGTGTTGACACGCAGACAATTGCAGTGTTGACGTGCTATAAGTGCAGAGTTGACACGTGACAAAGACCTCAGACACTAGACACAGTCGCCATTTTGGTTTTTTTGTCTTGACGCAGGACTCTTTTCGAGAATAATGGAAGGTGTCAGCTCAAAGAATACGAATAACCTAAAAGTAAGTAAGAAATCTCAGAAATCACTCTTCAAGTATTTTGGAAACTCTGCGGATACAGATATTGTAAATACCAATCATATAGATGCCACCACAAAGAATCAGAATACTGACTGTGTGGAAGGTATTATTGAGGTGGACATGCATTTTGCATAGTATCAAAGTCAAACAAATGAAACCTACGATAATATGCTAGATCTTGAAGATATTGTTCCTGTTGGGGTGCAACCAAAAGTGCAGCTAGATATCACAGATACAAACACTTAACAAAATGGAAGACAAAAATCAAAATCAAACTCCGGTCCAAGAAAGAGGAAACTTGGTGATTTTGATATTGCTCAAAATTCTACTCAAAAAAGTAAAGCATTGAAAACAAACAAGAATATGTGGACCATTGGCAGGACATACAAGTTTGATTGGGCAGCTAAATTTCCATTTATTGAACCTGTACAATCATCTAATTATGAAGAAATCCCATCTGAATGTACATGTACAATATGTACGTGGAAATTGGGAAAGTAACAAAAAATGCAACTGAAGCTGGACACTATAGAAAAACATTGTGGAAAACAATATTTAATCAGAATGTTGGGGTGGATGGCTAGAAAATCAAAACACATAGGTGGAAAAATGAAAAGAATGCATGCATGTTAGATATGCGTAGCGGAATATGAGGCGGCGAGCGTAAAAAAACACAGACATCTGTTGGAAAGGGAGGAACGATCACATCGCATGTTGGTAAGATGAAAGAAACAAATCTACATGCAAAATTCATACAATTCTCTACTCTTTTTCAAATACTAAAAAAAGGAAGAGTGATTTTGGATTTCCTCGATTTCAAAGTTTTGTATCAATTTAATGGAATGTTGAATGTACCTCAGTCTCATTGGTCTGAAAGTAGTGGATGGGAAATGGAAAAATGCCTCTCGATGATAGAGAAGGAAGATTTGAAAGAGAATGTAAAAAAAGCAAAGTTTATCTCTCTTTCAATTGATGAAGTGACAGCAGTCGACAACACCGCATGGGTATGTATCCACATCTATACTTTAGAAAATCATATAAGGACACCTCATCTGTTGGGTGTTATGAAAATGGTTGAAAACTGCAATGCCGAAAACCTATATAAAATAGTTGTTTCTCATTTGAAAGATGTTGCTGGTATGACTGATTATGAAATTGCTACGAAGTTGGTATGCGTTGGAGCAGATGGTGCATCTGTCATGTAGGGTCACCGAACAGGGCTCTATGTTAGATTACAAACAACAGTGGCCCCATATATGCTACCAATTCACTGTATGGCTCACAGAATGAATTTAGCATATAAAATGGTAAGTAACCACGAAAATGTTGCTAAATTAGAAGACCTTATAAGAGAACTTCATGCCTATATGTCAAGCAGCCCAAAGCATTTTCTCGAGTTCCAAAAATTTGCAATTGGAATTACAGATGGCAAAAAACTTTTGAAGGATGTGGAGACTAGATGGATCTCTTTGTATGAACCTGCATGCAGAGTTCGTGAGGAGTATCCTTCATTGGTTGGTTTCATGCACAAATACCGTCATGAAGTTGATAGGGCGAGGGACTTGTTGTTCCGTTTAACTGATTTGGAGACATTGCTTACATTGGTTGGTATTCTTCCAATGTTAAAGGAGATCAATACACTGATGAAGCATGCACAGGGCAGATTAATCTATATTGTGGATTTTATACGGATGAGGAAAATGGTATGTCAAAGTCTTGATATATTGTACTGTTCCCAGGATAGTTTTGATGCACCTGTTTTTGAAAATTGGAAAGATTTATTAGATCTTAAAAATCCTAACACCTTTTTGAGATTTAATATCCACGATCACCTATGCATCACTGTTAATGGGAGGGAAATACCAATGCACATTTTGCAAAAACGTCAAGATATTACAGGATCGGAATGAGAAGATGTTCCCATGACACGTAATTTGTTTGAGTCTGTTATAGTTGAAACAAGAATAAAGCTTAAAAAAATTTCAGAAACCTTGTCATCAGAAATTAGGGAACGTTTCTGTAAAGATAAAATTCTAGAAGCCATGGGTGTGATGAATCCTAATTTTTGGAATACTGAAGGTGGTCGTGCAGACTTTGTCAATAAGCATTTCCATAAATCAATGGGTACAATAATGGAACAATTTACAAAGACATCAGAGCTCAAGGGTATGGAAATCAAAGGTATACTGAATGCCGATTTATTAAAGTTTCAATCAACAAATTTTGCAACAACAATGAGGAACCAATATAAGAATTTAGATCAACCTTCTGAAAGTGGTGCTATTACAAGGCTATGGCGAGGAATCTATCAAAGTTCTATCTTACAAGAAGATATCAGTGAATATTTCAGACTATATGAGTTATGCCAGACAATGATTTTGGGGTCTGTGGAGGATGAAAGGGTTTTCAGTGCATTGTCATTTATAAAATCAAAACTGAGAAACAGGTTGGATAAAAATCTGGAAAGTTGCATGAGGTGTTATGTTTCTCGATACTCCATCGAAACCTTTCCGTTTGACAGAGCAATTGCGCACTGGAATTCCCTTTGTGAAAGAAGAGGTGTGAATAATACAGCTACAAGTATAAATATTCCCAACCTTGAGAGTGTAATTGGCTCTTCGTCACATTCTACAGAAGACAACATCGACTTTGATGAAGCTATTGATAATGGATTGTTTCAACTTTAAATAGGTATTTTCTTTATCTATCTTCTATCTTTATCATTAAAGATGTTACAGGTCTATATACTAAAAATGTCAGGCAATTCACCCATCTATCTACTAATACATTTCTCGTGTTGGGTTTTTTAAAACACGAGTCTAGCTCATTACCAGTGGCATGATGATTTCAACTTTAAGGAGGTATCTTTTTCCCCTTAATCTTATTGTTTTTACTATTCATTTTTTTCAGCTCTGGTTATCATTAAAGATGTTACGGTGTATGTATTTACATTTAGTTAAATACAATCTTTTTATTTTTTGAAAACGTGGGTTGACATCCATCCAGGAAGTCATTACTTCTGACTAATAATGTCGTGCAACTCACCCATCTATCTACTAATCCATTTTTTGTGTTGAATTTTTTTAAGACAAAGATCTAGCACATTACCGGTGATGATTTCAATTTTAAATAGGTATCTTCTTCAACATAATCTTATTGTTTGTTACTTTACATTTTTTCAGCTCTTGTTATCATTAAAGACGTTACAGGTCTAATTCTATATATTTACATTTATTTAAAGATATTGTTGGTCTATATATTTAAAGATGTTGCTGGCACTTCTCGACTGACAATGTCAGGCAACTCACCCCTCTATCTACAATGTCATGTAAAACAAAGATCTAGCATGTTACCCTTGATGATTTCACAGCAATCTAATACGCAAGAGGTAAGCTAAACCCTAGCATATTTGCAATTATGTTTAATTTCTTACCAGTGATGATTCTTTCTTGATTTCTTAGAATTATATTTAATTTATTTTTAAATATAAGTCCACATAAAATTCCTCATAAAATTCACATAAAATTCGGGATAAACAATACATTATACGATTTTAAATATAAGTCCACATAAAATTCCTCATCATCCATATATATCATATCATCACCATATCATTATCATATCCTGAGTCCTGACACTACAATTATTATTAACACAATTATTTATCTAATTTTAAATTTATTAAAACAATTTCGTTTTTAAAATAATTCATAATCATATCATTACAATTCTATTTGTTCTAATGTCATCTATATCCATTCTAATCATTAATGTCATCTATATCCATTATAACACATTCCATTTATTTATCATCTATATCCATTCTAATGACATTATGATCATATCGTTACAAGTATAGAGAATAATTATCTTAAAACAAGTTCAAAAGTCTAGAGAAGAAGAATTACTGTGCTTGATGATAAATCTACGTCCACATTAAATTGATCATCGTCTTTCATCATCATCTATCATTAATTATCAATTATCATCATTCATCATCTACGTCCACATACAATTCATGACAATGCAAGTAAACAAGAAACATACATATAATTCATGATAATCACCATCAAATGCAATTAAAATTAAAGATTGTATATAAATCCATATAATTAAATTCAAATACCATACTACATTCTCAATAGTAGAAGTTTTGAAATTCAATATTTAAAGTTTCCTCAATAATAAAAGTTTCTAGTTTTCAAAACCCTCTTTTTCTTTATCCAATTCTACTCCTCTGCACTCTTCCCCAACGGTTTCTTCCACTGTGGCTGTACCACTTTCCCCAACACTAGAAATCTCCATGCGACAAAAAATTTGGATCAGCTGCAGCGTATAAACTATCCCGTTGCCAATAATTTTCATAACGACTAATAATCTCATTGATAAGAACCTTAGCCCTTCATGTACCATTCTATAAGCTGATTGATATGAGGAAGCATCTCCATCTTTCTCATCAACCCACACAAAATATTTTTTGTGCTTGTCCAGATCTATGAAATACTCCTTGCCCTCTTTAGAAGTACTTGTGCCAAAACCCTGTATGGTCCAAGCAACAAGTGATACCTAATCAGCAAGTGAACAAAACTAGAACTTGAAAACATATAAAGAGAAAACAAACTAGCATTACTTTGTAGTACTATATGGTCCATCCAGTTATCGATCCACTCAATGATTCTCTCCAAGCTTCATACTCAGGAATTGTGTAAAAAGATAACACATTTCCATTTTTGTGAGTTGCCTACATCAACATGTGCCAAAATTAGACATGGAGATACATAACATCTGGAGGCTTAAAAACAAATATAAAGAGTCTCAATACACTCAACCAAATATACAGGGGGAACATTTACCCTGACAATAGGAGTGATAAATTCCACAACAAATGAAGGAATTTTAAGCAGTGATGGCCAGTTATGGTGTATGAAATTGATCAGCAATCCTTTGATGTGGGAACCATCATGGTCCTTTAAGAGACAAAGGACAAGTCAAAAAGGATCTCACTAGAAAGGATGTGTCAGAATTAAGAAAACTAAACAACGCTAGACAAAGATCATGTACTCGGTTTGTCCACATTATCATCAGATGGCCATATCTTAAAGATTTAATGTTGTCATATATTTTATCTTCCTATAGACCAAGGATTTTTTTATATTTACTATCTCTTTATTCTCCATTTGTTGGTGAGTGGTAGCTTCCTTGACATTGAGCAGCTTACCTCTGAGAGGAAACACGCCATAATAATATTGACCAACAATAGATATTCCTGC
This sequence comes from Taxus wallichiana var. yunnanensis, assembly GCA_018340775.1. Taxonomy (NCBI): domain Eukaryota; kingdom Viridiplantae; phylum Streptophyta; class Pinopsida; order Cupressales; family Taxaceae; genus Taxus; species Taxus wallichiana. The sequence continues at coordinate 160,806,900 of CM031237.1, forward strand.
AACTTGATAGGATAAAGATAACTAAAATAACAAAAAATTAAATTGGAAAGTGATGTCGAAACATGTCACAATACTACTAAATTTAGTATTCACATTTCCCTGATTCAAGGCACAAACACTTACAGCAAGAGCCTTGGCTAAGTCACCCTCCGTTAATATTAAAGTACATTGATCAGAATTCTTCCCCCTACTTGATTTGCATCATCAAGTTTGGGAACATCAATTAATTTCCCCTTCTTGGTTCCATCAGTTTTCTTAAGATCTTTTTTTTGTTTAAACTTTTCCACTACACTCATCAGGTCAAACAAAGTTACAAAGCTCATCTTAGACCCTAGCATTGCAAAAATTACATGTACTCAGAAATGCTACATCTTAGACACCATGCCTTTATTTATTGACATGGGCTGCAAATGCGAAACAGTGAAAATTACTATAAATTTATAACAGCAAATTGTATCAGAATAAAAAACAGAATAACAAATATGAATTAAAATGAATTATACTTACAATCAACATGGAAACCGAACGTTGATTCGAGAAAATTCTTTTCTTCCACGAGTGTTGCCTTGGTTGTAACAATTGGTAAATTTTTGAACGAAAGGCCCGTAAACCGATGGATGTCATTTGCTTTGATACTGAATTGGAAAATTCGCCATCATTCAGAGTCACATAAAAAATGTCGTCCTCTGAATTGTAGGATTACAGTAGGTAATTCAAAATATCCAGATCTGTTTTGAAATGGGGCATATTAATGAGCCCTGTAAAATCACACGCATCCATCAAATCTTTATATTCTGAAGAAATCTTTAAAACAGTATGGATGTGAGGGCATAAGAGATTCCTGTAGTTGATCTTGGAAATCGATTGAATTGGATTCTCTTGATTTTTATTACTGAACTTGCGGTTGGGAAGCATTGAGACCTATAAAAATTCAAGAGCGGGAAGGTGAAAACGAGAAAATGACCGGTTGAAGGGTATTTATAGGCTAAATCGGGTGTCATTGGCTTCAATTGATGTGCGTCAAAGGTCTTAGCTGACACAGCGCGACAATATTCCTAGCTGACGCGCGCTGATAGGATCTAGCTATACGCGTCGATAAGAGCAAGCGATGCGCGTCAACAAGATCGAAATGTCGCGCGACAATAGGAGTCGGCCGACACGCGTGTCAATAGGAGCGTGCGACGCGCGCAATCAATAGAATCGGTGACGCGTCAATAGGAGTCAACGACACGTGTCGATAGGAGCCGCGACGTGCGTCAATAGAAGTCGATGGCGTGCGTCAATAGAATCTAGTGACGCACGTCAATAGGATTCAGCGATGGCGACGGCATCGGTAGGAGCCGCTGATGCATGTCAATAGAAGTCGGCGACGCGCGATAGGGGAGCTAGTGATGCGCATAAAGAGAGCCAGTGCGTGCATCAATAGGTGCGATGACACACGTCGATAGGTGCCATGACGCCAGCGTCGATACCCGATGGATGACGATCGGTCAAGACCATTGACGTTCCATTGATGTGCGTCGGGAGTGATTAGTGACTAGATGGATCTCTTTATGCACAGAAAGAAAGCCCGAGACTACCAAATAATTGATTTCTTTTCCAAAATTTAATGGAATTCAAATTTTTCACCTCTTTTGCACTAGAGGAAATTCCCTTCATGTTTGCAATGCAACCAATTGAGATGAAGCCTTCAAATTTATCCCCAGACTAAAGAAACAAATAGTGTTTGGTGTGTACTTGATGATGATAGGGTCTTGTTTGATAAGTTCAAAAAGAAAATTCATGATATATGCTAAGACTGAGTTTGAGATGAGGTACCAAAAGGCAATCTTGACAAAATTTACACAATGTTACCTTTTAAGATGATCCAACCTTGCACAAGACCTTTATGTTGAGCTGTAATTTTTTTCAATATTTGAGACACTTAATTTTATCAATTGTACTTCAAGAAGATCATGATTAATCAATTCAAGGCATAGAAATGGGGGAGCTTCAAGAAAATTGTCTTCAAACATACACTTGAACATTGTATCTTCAACAAAGGAAAACAAAACAAGGTGGTAGCAGGAATTTTATACTTTGATACTCATTGCAAGGGTCAACCAAGTATTTCATCAGCTCAACAATGATAATTAGAAGAAAGTAAAAACAACTTTCCGTTACACAACAATTTTGATCACTTTACCCTTATTGTATCTTTCAAACCTCATACTTGTTCTGAATATCCTTACATAGGATGAGATGAATCTACTAAAAATCAAAGATTTCAAGTTCATTCTTGAATTAATATGATATCTAAACAACCTTATTGAGCTATGATCATATGCACCACCTTAAAAATTTGAAAAAAAAAGAGAAACTTATTTTAATTCAACCACTCCAAGAAGTAGTCTGAAGAGAGAATCTCAAGATGTGAATCCTATACAACATATTTTGATACTTTTATCCATTTTCCCCAAAACATTTTACAATATCTCAAGATGTGAATCCTATACAAAAATAACTTCTATGATTTATCTAAGAAGGCACTATATTTTCTTGGATGTTAAGAAGACAGTTGTTTAGTTTACATTTCTAAGTGATCTAGTTTTATAAAAAATTGAAAAGTTTAAATACTCATTTCAAAATCTTATTAAATTTCCTCTGAAGCACTAAAAGACAATCCTATACACATTTCATGTTTTGGTTAACCATGGGTTTTCTAAAGATGTTACAGGTCTATATACTAAAAATGTCGGAAATTCACCCATCTATCTACTAATCCATTTCTCGTGTTGGGTTTTTTAAAACACGAGATCTAGCTCATTACTATTGGTGTGATGATTTCAACTTTTTAAGTAGGTATCTTGTTCCCCTTAATCTTATTGTTTGTTACTATTCATTTTTTCAGCTTTGGTTTTCATTAAAGATGTTACGAGGTCTATATACTAAAAATGTCGGGAAATTCACCCATCTATCTACTAATCCATTTCTCATCTTGGGTTTTTTTGAAACACGATCTAGCTCATTACCAATAATTGATGATTTCAACTTAGGAGGTATCTTTTTCCCCTTAATCTTATTGTTTGTTACTTCATTTTTTTCATCTCTTGTTATCATTAAAGATGTTACAGTCTATGTATTTACATTTAGTTAAATACAATCTTTTATTTTTGAAAATGTTGGTTGACATCCATCCGAGGAAGCTATTACTCCTGGGGATAGAAAGTCGTCAACTCACCCATCTATCCACTAATCCATTTTTATGTTGAATTTTTTTAAGACAAAGATCTAGCACATTACCTAGGATGATTTCAATTTTAAAACCTTATATGATTTACATTAAACTTCAAATTTCTATATCGAGCTTGACCTATCGTTTAATCACACGGTTATTCCAAATTTGGTTAATCTAGCCTCCATAACCTTGACTATTTACAACAACTTGTCAATCTACTCTACACAAAACAATATCCATGATAACAAAACCATATCTTTTAAACCATGGTCTTGATTATTTCCCAAGCTCTAATTCTTATGGCCTAGAATTTAACTATTTCATAATTGGCTAATCTAGCCTCCACATCAATGATTGTTTCCAGCAAAACGTTATTTTCTGACAAATGGTCTTGAATATTTTGGATGTCAAACAACCTCTCTAATGAGAGATTATGCACTTATATAGAGGTGAATGTCTTTAAAATAGAATTTTCCTACACCATAAGTCTATTAAGGAGAAATCCTAAAGATCTATTTCAAATCTTAGTTATTTTTTTTCCCAAAAACATAATTTTCAAGATAATTAAAGTCCCACAAGATATTTAGGCACTACATTTTACATTATACACATTAAATTGATCATCATCTTTCATCATCATCTATCATTAATTATCAATTATCATCATTCATCATCTACGTCCACATACAATTCATGACAATGCAAGTAAACAAGAAACATACATATAATTCATGATAATCACCATCTAATGCAATTAAAATTAAAGACTTTATATAAATCCATATAATTAAATTCAAATACCATAGTACATACTCAATAGTAGAAGTTTTCAAATTCAATATTTAAAGTTTCCTCAATAATAAAAGTTTCTAATTTTCAAAACCCTCTTTTTCTTTATACAATTCTACTCTGCTCTCTTCCCCAATGGCTTCTTCCACTGTGGATGTACCTCTTTCCCCAACACCAGAAATAACCCCTGAACTTATAAGATCTTCTGCAGCACTGTCCAGATTTTTTAAAATTCTTTCTTCTTGATTTGTTGCATCTCCATGCGACAGCAAATTTGGATCAGCTGTTGCTTTGGCTTTGAATAATATGTCAGGGTCGAGACCATGCTCTTTAATTATCCGCTTTAGTGTATTGTTTTGTTTGTTAACCAAAACAATATTTTGCTTCAAATTTTTTGCTGCGAGATAAGCTGTTCTTTGTTGTTTCCAAGTGAACTTGCAAAACCTTCACCTGACTCTTCAAATTTTCATATTTCAACTGCACAAAAAGAGTAATGTCAATTCAAAATATTACTAAAAATGAAAATTTCAAATTAACAAGAATGATTGTTTGAATGTAATAGTACTTACAACCACTCTATCTCTTTCGGCATTTGCGATTGCTACCAAATCCTTGTTCTTGGACCATTTTTTAAAATATGCCCGGCCTCGGCACTAATATTTTCCAATTTGTTTAATGCCTTATCTAAAATGTCGTATTTATAGTTGTTGTTAAACATGACAGTCCCACTTATTACTTGGGTATGTAAGGAATCCATCTTCGCAGTTGATTACGGGTGCAGCGTATAAACTATCCCATTGCCAATAATTTTCATAACGACTAATAATCTCATTGATAAGAACTTTAGCCCTTCTCTCCCATTCTATAAGTTGTTGGATATGAGGAAGAATAAACTCACTGACATGGGATTGACAATCATAACCAATTAAGTTCTCCAAAGGAAAACGTGGCAACTGTTCACTATCTCAATCGATGCGAGATGATCTTCTTTGGAGAAGTATGGGGGCTTTCACCAAGATCAACTGCTCCTTGTTTTTACCTTTGGGTGGGCTGATCCTGTTTTTGAAAAAATTAATCAAGATTTAGATAAATAAATTTAAATCAGAATGTAATTCAAAATTGTAAAGCATATTAAAATTGAAATTTGAAGTATACTTGCTGGCCTTGAATCATCTTGCGGGTATCGAAAAAACCAATTGGGTCATTGCTATCAATGCCCAAATAATATTCATCTAAATTTATATTGTTCAAAACAAATATGCCCGTTGCACTGGGCAAGCCACCAAGTGAGAGAGTTGGAATTCGAAACGAGGAGGCAAGGTTTAGTGTCCCACTAATGGCCGGAGCAAAAGGCATGCGTTTACCAATGTTCTTTTTCACTGTTCCTCTAGTTGGCATTTTAAAAATTAATGGTTGAGTGGGTGTCGGTGCCGTGGTTTGATCATGACTGACATGTGCTGAAAAGTACAAGAAAAAAATGAAAAATATTAAAACAATTCATAAAGTCAAAACTACGAAATTAAACGTACTATAGAAAAGTTGTACCTTGTTGTCGAGGGGTTGTTTTTCTCGGTGCTACGGGTGGCCTTGTAGGAGTTGTACTCAGTGGCTGTTCAGAAGATATGAATGCATGCGACTATATGGAGTGAGTTGGGGAAGAAGGTTCCAAAGTCCCTGCAATTCATCAATATTAAATGTTGTCAATTCATTTGGTTAAAATTTAAATTGAAAAATAAATATGCAACTTTGGAATTTGTAAATAATATATGAGAATGTATTACTTCTCTGGCATTTAACGAGTTCAAACTATTGAGGGTTTGGAGAGGAGTGAGCTTCCATTTCAGATTGGGAGTCCCCGAAGCCTCCGCGTGTTGTTGGCCCCTTCCTCTCGATAACGCCTTTTTTTTTTGGGGAAGGGCTTCAAGATATCTTCTCTGCAAAACATTAAAATTTAAGTTTTAATAACTATGTACCTTTGTAATGTCGAAAATTGAAATACAATTACAAACTAAATAGTTTATACCTATTGTTCTTCAAATGGAATTGAGAATTTCATCAAAGCCTCATCGAGCAAGTAGGAATTTGTTTATCTTTTAAATTTAAAATTGCCTCATAATAGAAGCCGAGGATATAGTTTTTGAATAAATGAAAGGTTTATCGAGAGTTTTGAATTTGTTATGTCGATTCTTATTTTTTGGATAGATATGTGCACCAATCGAATTTTCGTTTTGCGATAGTGGCACAAATGTATGCAATGGCCCAATTTGGTATATCTGTTTGGCGACCTGCAAAAATTCTGGATTGAAAAAATGAAATAAGTGCAGTAAGAAAGTGGTGTGTAATTGATTGTGTATCCACACCATGCCTGGATTTATTGACATGGGCTGCAAATGTGAAACAGTGAAAATTACTATAAATTTATAACAGCAAATTGTATCAGAATAAAAAACAAAATAAAAAATATGAATTAAAATGAATTATACTTACAATCAACATGGAAACCGAATGTTGATTCGAGAAATTTCTTGTCTTCTTCCAGGAGTGTTGCCTTGGTTGTAACAATTGGTAAATTTCTGAATGGAAGGCCCGTAAACCGATGGATGTCATTTGCTTCGATAGTGAATTGGAACATTTGGCCATCGTTCAGAGTCACATAAAAAATACCATCCTCTGAATTGTAGGATGACAGAAGGTAATTCAAAATATCCAGATCTGTTTCGAAATGGGGCATATTAACGAGCCCTGTAAATTCACACTCATCCATCAAAGCTTGATATTCTGAAGACATCTTTAAAGCCGTATGGATGTGAGGGCATAAGGGATTCCTGTAGTTGATCTTGGAAATCGATTGAGTTGGATTCTCTTGATTTTCTTGCTGAATTTGCAATTGGGAAGCAAGTGAAGTCGACATTATAGTTGTACTTGCATCTTTGACAACGATTTAGACCTGCAAAAATTCAAGAACGGAAAAATGAAAACAAGAAAATGAGTGGCAGAAGGGTATTTATAAGCTAAATAGGGCGTCACTACCCCAATTGACGCATGTCATTTTCTCCTACGACGCATGTCATCGGCTCATATTGACGCGCGCGTCGCCTAGGACTATTGTCACATGTCGGCCAAGACCTTTGACGCGCGACAATCGGCTCCTATGACGAGTGACACTGTCCCTCTCCGACGCGCACGTCACTTCCTCCTATTGACGCGTGCGTCTCGGCTCCTACCGACGCGTCGCGTCATCGGATCTTATTGACGCGCATCAATAGAAGACAATGGACGCGCATCATTGGCGATCGACGTCGGGACAATGAGGATGTCGTGCGTCAATAGGAGCGATGGCGCGTCAATAGACTCGATGACGCGATAGTAGGAGCAAATGTTGCACGCATTCATTACGAGCGGTGATGCGTGTCGTTAGGTTCCGATGTGTGCGCGTCATTAGGGGCCAGTGTCGTGCGCCATTGGGAGCCAGCGTCGTGCGTCATTAGGAACCTGTGGCACGCGGTGGCGTGTGCAGTCGAGACCATTGATGTTCCATTGACGCGTGTCAGGAGTGGTTATTGACGTCTTGTTGTCACACGTCACTGATGGAGCCATGAAAAACCAGGTGAAAATTTTGTTTTTGAATACTGTCAAATTCACCTTTCGCTGAAACTGGTTACGGGGATATTCGCCAGGTATTTTCCACCTACAATTTTATAGGGGTGTCTTAAAATGAACCCTTTAGGTACTCGAGTCCCCATAAAATACCATCTTGTGGCTTACATCTATCGCTCCATATCTGACACTAGCATGACTCGTAATCTTTCCCCCACAACTAGAAATTAAAGTATGTGATATACATCCTCCAACATCACAATCATCTCCCCATAGGTAACCAGAATGTGCATGTATCCGCACACCATCTCTCGCATAAAGTAGTCAACATGGGCATATTATGGGGCACATCCCCCATCTGTGCTATGTTGCATAGGCCAACGCAGTCCATCGCATCACAATCCTCATCTGGAAAACCCAATCCAAGAAATGTACTCATATGTCGACCGCCACAAAAATCCCTCAAGTGAATATCTCTATGCACATCATAAAACGACAACAAACACAACATTAAAATACATTACAAGACCAAAAACACTCAATTACCATACTGGCACTATGTTTAACAACATTCTACATTAACTACATACATCATGGACTAGGGTGCCTAAATGCAGGATTGGGGCACCCAGGAGAAAAATACTAGTGCCCAGTTCTAGGTGCTTCTTTCCCAGAGGTCACTATCGCCCTCACCACTTTTGTCCAGGTCTCAAATGTCAAAAATTCAAAAATATCATATTTTCAAAAATTTAACCAAAACATCTACTACACCATACACATTGCAAAAAAATATGCACTTACTAACTCCGCGGTTGTATGTGATGCTACGGTGGTCGCCACCTTCTCAAACCAACTAGGAGGCATTACTCTCACTTGTGGTATTTTCACCCACTTTGCGCTCACTCTCACAATCACGTACAAAAAATGAAGTGACTCAACACTTTTTCACTTCACTACTTATATCTACTTTTTCATCACTTACTTTACTATAGTCATTATTTCCCATGTATTTCCACAAATAATACACACTACATCTAGAATTCCTTCTAGGGGTATGATGGTATCCCTTAGTGTATAGAGGAATTAATTTGTATTTGGTTTTTATAAGTCAAACAACTTCAACAATAGGCCAACTAATTTTCAAAAAATTCTTGGAATATAATTATTTTAGAAAATAATACTTCTCTACCTCTGTGTAACAAATTTTAAAGAAATGATCCTACATTTTACCACATATAAAAATATTTTGGTTGGAAACCATATATAATTTTCTTGATTATATCAATGTAAAAGTGTGTTTCAATCTTAAAAATATTAAGAAATAATATCACCATATCATGAAGGTAGGGATGTATGTTAACGAGATAATATCAAGATTAAAAACTCCACCCATAGGAAAATCCAATTAAAAACCAATAATTCATAATTTGTAACATTGAAATTTCAAACATGTGTTGTGAATATTACTCTATCTAATACACAAAATACATGAAATAGCTACATAGAAATAATTGAAATCAAGTAACTCTATATTATATTTTTATTAATTCACTATTTCATTACACTCATTATATAGGACATGTATAATAACAAACCTCACAAAAACATTTGTCTTCATATACAACCATACACCTGTATGGTTTCAACCTCTCACCAATATAATAATAAAACAATACTAATTGTTTTATTATTCTAACTTACTAACTTACCACATACTAACCACATTTTATATTTACTATTTACATTTACACAAAGAAATGTACTTTCACTAATTTACCATAGTAATAATTACACATGTAATTATTATTCACCCATACATACAAATGGAGCACTAAGATATATTTCCTAACATTCCCCCCCTTAGTGCAAACATGGGGAAAACTTTCCTTTGTACTTGCACTTACTTTCATGATCTGATGATTTTACAGGATGATCATAAACCTAATAGATGGTTTTGCAACTTTTTACCACAAACCAAAAGGGTGATGGTTTTGCATAGGGTTTACCAACAACCGAAAATGGTGGTTTTACAAGTGGTGTACCACAAACCAAAAGGGTGATGGTTTTGCATAGGGTTTACCAACAACCAAAAATGGTGGTTTTACAAGTGGTGTACCACAAACCAAAAATGAAGGTTTTCAAGTGGTTTACCTACAACCACATCATGATATGCCAAGTACTATTCTTAGCCCTCATCACATCTCACTGCAGGGAATAACATAGGAAATTCTGCTGAAATCTGCTGCTCATATATAGAAAATACCAGAAATGTAGAAAACTAGAAATGGAACATTGAGATCATGTTCCCCCCTCAATGTGAAATTTCCTTTATTTTGCAAACCACAATAGGAACACTGCAACCAAACACTCTTCCAGAAACACAAAGAAACAATAGGAACACACTGTATAAAAAAATAATCACCATAGCTGATACGGCCCCATCGTTGGTGACTGACGAGAGGTCGTTGAATGACCTCCAACCTCCTGTGCCTCCTTCCTCTAAGAACTTCACTTAGTATAGAAATTCTTCAGAATTATAGTCAATTTCATCTGTTATTTGTTCATCTTCATTGTCTGAGCCTTCTTCAGTGACTATATTTGCTTCATTTTTAAGATTTCCATTGAGCAAGTCTTTAGCTCGATCTCTAGTTTCCCATTCTACAATTTTGCTTACATCTGTAGGTGTTTTTTTCTTTTCCATCTACTATCCTCCATAGGTTTTCATTCATTAATTGCATTTGGGATTTTACTCTCCATGTATGAAAGTTTATCCCATTAAATTTATCTAATGGTGTATCCATTTTACTAAATCTAAATATCCAAAAAAAAATTGAATGTAGATTTGAATTACCTTTGATTCTTTGATTTCTTCAAAAAATAGCAGTGATCAATGTGTTGTATAGTAAATTACACATGTCTCCAAAATGATGAATTGGGTTTGGTTGAAATTTCGTTGTAGGTTTTCAGTATAGCAGATCGTTCAACACACAAAATTGTGGAGAAACATAGATGGTGAAACAAAATTTATGAGATCTTCTTCGAGATAGATTTAAAGTGCTCTGGTACCAAATGTGAAAATTACTCTATCTAATACACAAAATACATGAAATAGCTACACATAAATAATTGAAATCACCAACTCTATATTATATTTTTATTAATTCACTATTTCATTATACTCCATTATATAGGAGATGTATAATAGCAATCCTCACAACAACATTTGTCTTCATATACAACCATACACCCATATGGTTTCAACCTCTCACCAATATAGTAATAAAACAATACTAATTGTTTTATTATTCTAACTTACTAACTTACCACATACTAACCACATTTTACATTTACTATTTACATTTACATAGTAAATGTACTTAAACTAATTTACCATAATAATAATTACACATGTAATTATTATTCACCCATACATACAAATGTTGAACTAAGATATATTTCCTAACATGTGTATCATAAGAAAGGTCTGTGAGATCAGGAAATCACAGAGATTTTGGGCTAGATTTCTTATAGAAAAATATGAAAATAGTAACTCTATAAAAAATGATATTGGAAACTTCATAAATTTCTAAATAATCTTGGAAATAGTATCATAAACTTTCGAAAATCCTTGGTAACTCAAGGGATGATATGGAAAGTTGAGTTTCACTATAAAACACTCATTAAAATCCTAAAACATACTTAAAACTGATCTTAACATTTTGAATCTGGAAACAACATTTCAGAAGATTCATGCCCCCTCTAATGGTTCCCATGACAGTGAAACGTTGTGGAAATGGGTTTTAAGATATCCAAAATGATTATATTATGTTTTGCATGGGGGGTGGGGAGTTTCAATTAGACATAAAGCCCCCTTAGCCCATATATATATATATATATATATATATATATATATATATATATATATATATATATATATATATATGCCATGCATACATGAAATTTATATACCTAGTTATTGTAAAAATTTAGGGGACCACTCTCGAGGATCAAAGTTATTTATATTGTTATCAATATTAATTCCAAATTATTAGAGACAATTTAGGTAGCCTTGGAGGTCTAATCCAATAGAACTAGACAATCGGGTGTACAAAGAAAAAGGATGTGACTATTCTATCTTGGAGAAGATGAAACAATCTAAGATTCATAGAAATCGATTAATCACTATAGTGTGTGAAACCAATTTCTTAAGGCATGATCCATGACTATAGATACAAAAAAAAATTAAGAATCTCTTCATGCTTCCATACTCCTAATCGACTCCCTGCACTACTAATCCATTACTAAAACTAGAAAGTTCTGATCCACTTAAGTAAATAGCTGAGTTCACTAATGATCCATTTTCTCCTTGAGGTGGCTATGGCCTTGTCAACTTCAATGGACTCTACAGCACCCATATCCACTCCACTCTTGAGGAAAAAGATCTATGTCGAAACCATCCTTCAAATTAACGACCATCTAAAGTTGTCAAGTATATTATCAGGTTCCCATTTTGGGTAAGGTTCCCACTTTTACCTAGTGAATAATGCCAAGTAAAATCACTAAAGAAAATGAGGGAGGGAATAGGAGAATATATAACAACATCTCAATTTACAAAACCATTCCAGGATTCTTAATTATGCAATAATTTGTGTCAATATAGATCTAGAAGAACCTTTCCCATATATAATAGTTCCTACATCCGGAGGGACTAGAATGGGACAACCCATAGATTGAAAACTATATTCCTTTAAAATGTAGATCATGTCATACATGTGGCCATATAGCGAGAGTATACCTGAACATCATATTCCTAACAAACCAAAGAGGCAAGCAAAGTGACACAAATAGTCCAACAAATCAAACCTGATGGAACAAATGGGGGTACAATGCAACAAATCAATTAAAATGGGAGAAACTCTGTAGATTAGGATAAACTTTGTAGATCATAAAGACATATTTTAGATAGCATGCACAAGAAAAGTAAAAGAAAAGGACCATGTAGATGTCATGGGACTTGTTAATTCCCTTCGGATGATAGTTGAACAAGATGCCAATGTTATGGAAATTTTTGCCACCACACCAACTCTTATGAATAGTGAATCTTTTCAACCAAAAAATATAGAAATTTTGGATGCGAAAAATCAAGAATGGTAAAAATAAACGATTATTCGAGGCTAAAACAAAAATACAAGTCGAAACAAAAAAACCAATTTTTTTGATCCCATCCAATATTCATATATGAGAATCATATATCTCAAATAAATCAAAGGGAAAAGAAAAAATTTCAAAATGACCACAAAATCAACCAATATAGCATGAGAAGAAAATCCTAGAAAGAGGTACGAAATTAAGGAGGATATCACCTCTATAAAAATGTAATAATAATATGTATATCCTTTAAATGGAATGTTAGTGTGATAAGCAAAAAAACATAGACCCTACACCTAAAAATATTGGATAAAGAAGAAAAATTAAATATAGATCTTGTAAAATAAGACTACCAATTCGAGAACTTGAATAAAATCAAATACAATGAAGTGTGGGGAGCAAAGAATCTACATTTTTGTGCAAAAAAAAGAGACTATTCAATGGGACCCTCAGGGTATGTCGATTTCACTCATAAATTTTGAGTCCTCAAAAAGGAATGCTAGGAAAGATATGTGTAGTTTTATCTTATATGGTCCTCTCGAAAAACCCTTAGATTTTAAGCAAGGGGAAGCTTTATAAGACCAAAAACTCAAAACCAAAGCTGTAGACTCTTAAGAAATCATCATTGATGATTTCGTGTTAAGAATAAAGAGGAATTTCATATGGCCTGGTCCTTAAGAAGGGTAAAACTATGAAAGTCACACACTAATCCTGTATCTTGCATTTAGAAGCCTAAATGGAATTTGATCCAGAGACATTTAGCAAGATTCTCCAAAATAGAAAGATTTTCCTTTGTTACTTATAAAAGTTGTGTTATTTAGGCATTGAGCTCTTCAGAATTCTAATGGGGCGACTAAATACAATCCTTTAATATTTTCTCCTATTGATCTTATTGGGGGTTGAGATTATTACCATTGTAGGTGATATTTAAGGAAATAGCATCGAGACAAAATGAAATTAAAAAATTGGATAAATCAAACCTCTACATCCATAGCTAATTTGAAAATTAAAAACCCAAGAAAAATGAAATTACGAGATTAAAACTCAATTTCCTATAAATTTTGGGGATTTGAAAAATAAATTGATGTAAAACACCTCATAATATCAATGCAACCAACACATTATACATGTTTAGAGATTTTCTTCTTTATTTAGCTAGATGCGTTGGCAGAGCTAGAAAGATGCAATCATTATTGTAATGAATATAGGGTATTTTTCTCTACAATTATGTTTATCTTTACCATCATGTGTAAGCTTCCAATGCTTTGAGTTCCCGGTTCCCACTCATGATTAAAATGGGTGTTCAGATCCTACGCCCATCGTGTTCCTAACTAGAGGATTATAGTTATTCAAACCCGGATAAGAAACCAGCTCCCACATCTCCTCCCAACTTCTCTATCTCTACCGAACCCCAATACCTAATTCCAAATACTAAAAAATTAAACCCCTTCCTCCCCATATGCATACCTGTATATTCGAATATATTTTTCCCCATTTTTAATAACCCAATATGAACGGACGTGTTAAGATATCACTTACTTAATGAACCCACAATGTATGAGAGCCATGCAACTTAAAATTTAGTTCACCTCTCTTAATCCTAAATATTTTCCAATAATTATAGATTATCTTTCCAAGTTCAAGCATTTTTGACACGGTTGAAGGGGAGTGGAAGAGATAAGAAAGATGAAGAGTGTGTTTACTTTATTCTATCCAAGTTGAGAGGACCATTTCAAATATTTTCTTCTAAATTTTTATGTATCATGGATTCCTTAGGTAACACATTAAAAATTCCTGACTTAGATATAGTTTTTGAAAGACTTACTAGGGAAGAATCCAAATTGTCTCACCTTGAGTCTTTAACCTCTCAAAATGCATTAGTTGCATCTAATCTTAAGGGCGAGAGAAAAAAATAAGTAAAACTAAATCCACCCCTTCCCCATCTCAAAGTGATCCTAAACCCAAAGAAAACAACTCTAAACCCAACGAGTCTTCTAAATCTAAGAATAAATCTAACCTTTCATGATATTTTTGTGGGGGTAGTGGTCATGAAGAACATAGGTGTTATAAGCAAATGCAAGCCTTAGAGGATGCAATGAAGAAACAAAAATTTCTATCTCCACTCCACCTCCTTCTAATCAGCATGAAAAAGAAATTAATGTTGTTGGGAGATCTCAATCACACTTACAGAAAATTGGGCTATGTATTATGTTGCTTCTCATCACAAAAAAATGAGGTTGTTTCTCTAGGTTTGAGTTCTACTTCCGAAAATGAGGTTGTAGATTCTTCCTTTATTTATGTTGAGGTAAAATGTGATATACAACTTATGGTGGCAAGTATCAAGATTAAATGTATGTTCCTAACATTACCACAAATTTGCTTTCTCTATATCAAACTTTTCATTATGGTCAAGGAAAAATAGTGACTTTTAAACTAGATGGGGTAGAAGTACAAACTTTTTGGAGCCTCATTCAATTTTTACTCAAGGTATTGTTGATCATAATTCTATACTATATACCTTTGAGGGTTTTGATGACACTTCTCTAAAGGGATAGGATTGGTTTCTCATGCAGATTCGGAGAGTAAGCTTTGGCATGAAAGATTTGGATATCTCAATTACATATAGTTGAAGGAGTTGAGAACTCATTTTATGGTAGATATTCTTCCTAAAGTTTCTTGTCTTGAGGAAGTTTTATCTTGTTATGCATTAGTAAACCAACACCAAGATCCATTTCCTAAGAATTTTTTAAAAAGAGTTTCTTCATCATTTTAGCTCATGCATAGTGACTTGATGGTTTTTCCTATCCCCTCTTTCAATGGAGCTAAGTATGCACTTACCTTTATTGATATAATTTATTGAGGAGTACTTGGGTTTATTTTCTCAAGTACAAAAATGATGTTTTTCACACTTCAAATTCTTTAAGGATTTTGTTGAGAAACAATCTTCTAGTTGCATAAAGAACCTTCGAACTTATAATGGGGGAGTATTTCAGCAATGTTTTTTCTATTTTTTTAACAAATCAAGGCATTATTCACCAGCATTAACTTCCTCATACTCCAAAAATAAGGGCTTAATAGAACCAAAGAATAGAAATTTGAAGTAAATGACTAATGTATGATACATTCTAGAGATTTACCTCTTATCTACTCGACAGAATGAGTTAATTGTGCTAACTACATTCGAGAATCATGCACCACATATAGCACTTAAGAATTTGACTCCCGAGGAATATTGGCCCAACACTAAGCCAGATGTCTCATTTTTTTTATTATTTGGGAGCCATGCTTGGGACATTGTACCAAAGAATAAAATGAAAGCTTTGGATAAGAAGATAAAAACCTTGATCTTTGTAGGGTATTTTGAGGGCATGGAGCTTATCGAATTCTAGATTCCGATGCTCATAATGTTCTTATTTTAACACATGTTCAATTTGATGAGTGCTTCACTCCTCATGATTCTTCATATTATTCCATGCCTCCTTCTTCTTCATCTCATCTTGAGGATCATTTTTTTGAGGAGGTTGATGAGGAGGTTATAGATGTCATTGAGGATCTTATTCCCATTGATTTTGTCACTATGCCTAAATGGGATCGTACTACAAGTTTTGAGGTAAAACCTTTCATATAGGATCTTCCACCCACTAGACATCATCATGCACATTCTACAAGTTCTAGAATTTTTTGTCAGGTAGTTTCTGAGGATCTATAGTCTTTTTCAAAGTCTCGTGAGATACAGGAGTGGGATGATGTGATGACAGTTGAGTATTCTTCTTTGATGAAGAATCATACTTGGGATTTGGGATCTCTTCCTAAAGGAATACATATGTCTAGGTTTAAGTGGGTATACTAAACCAAATACATAGCTGATGGGTCCATTGACAAATATAAGGATCGTCTTGTTGCAAAGGGTTTTTCTTAAGTTGAATTTATTGATTACTTTTAGGATTTTTCACCCATTTCTAAGATGGATTTATTATGCCTTGTACTTGATATTACTAAATCACAGGGGTTTCCTATATACCAGATGGACGTGAAGAGTGCCTTCTTACATGGATATTCCCAAGAGGAAATATACATGGAGAAACTTGTTTTATTTGTTTAGGATTATTCTCTTGTTTCTTGGCTCTGAAGGTCTCTCTATGGTCTCAAACAATCCTTAGGATTGGAATGAGAAGATGGATTATTTTATTCTATCTACTTATTTTATTCGTTTCCACTCGATCATACAATGTAACTCCAACATGTTTGTGAGGATATTATGATACTTGTCTTGTATGTTGATGATTTGTTACTTATTGGAAGATCTTATTCCCACATTAAGAGTATTCAAAGGGATCTTTCTACACAACATTAAATTACAAATCTCAGGTTATTGCATTATTTCCTTGGTTTTCATATTTCTTGGATGATTCGAGGATTTATTTGACTCAACAAAAGTCCACCCATGATCTTCTTTAGAACTTTTATATGGTTTATTACAAGCCAATTCCATCTCCTTTTTAGTGTAGGGTTACTCTTACTTCCACATGTACCACACAACTTTGTGATCCGACATTGTATGGGAATTTAGCGTGGAGTCGCATATACTTGACCCATACTTAGCCTACTATTTAATTTGTAGTAAGACATGTATCTCAATTTTCACATTCTCCTCATAGTAGTCACTAGGGAGGCTGGTATAAGGATTTTGTGCTATTTGCATAACACTTCCCACTTTGGCCAAAACTACACTAGGGGTTCTAATCAATTGGTTGGATATACAGATTCACATTGGGTAGGTTGTATTCATGACAGACATTCCAATTGTGGCTATCTTTTTTGTCTTGTTTCTTCTCCAATTGCTTGGGCATAAAAAAGTAACATGTTATTGCACTTTCATCTTCGAGAGGCGATTACAAGGCAAGAATTACAAAGAGTCAAAGAAATTCTTTAGCTTCGATAATTATGACGAGTTTGGATTCCCAGGAGGGTTATCAAACTATACTTTTGTGTGACAACCAAAGTGTAATTCATATTTCTACAACCTAGTTGAGCACGAATGGACCAATCATATTGAGATGCACATTCAATTCATTCATTTTGCACATTTAGGATGGATTTATTTGCTTGAGTACATTTTGACTCACCAACACATTACAAACATCTTTTCGCATCACCTTTCTAGTGTAACGACCCAAAAACACACACATGGACAACACAGTAAAAGACGGAAATTTTTTTTTATTTTTGACTTGCTTTGACACATAACACGACACAACATGTCGTCACAAGGTTACAACCAACACTAGGAACCACTTGTTACGGGGAGGACCACAAGGTCAGCACGGAAACGTTCACACCCAAAAGGATAATACACCTTTCTTTTCGACATGACAACATAGAAATCCAACCACAAAACACACTTACAGTTAGGGCCAACCACAATGAGATATTCTTGAGGGTTATTTATTTTAATAAGACATCTTGCAATTCTTAGCTTACGTTTTCAAGGAGACTCAAGATATGATTCTTACAATTCATCTTTACCAAGCTAAGTTTATTTTTCTTTACACTGAGTAATCATCTTTAAATCTTCTCTATTTTGTCATTTATTTGCTTAATTCGTTATTTGGAGAAAGGGGTAATTTAATTTCACAAGGCCATCTATTAACACCTACGCTACTAGAACTTGTTCATTACCTTGCTACAACAAGAATTCGTGTTCAACAAAATCAAGAGGAACTTACAAAGTATCCTGGGAAAGAGTTAAGGTCGAGTTAAATTCCTCTTTAAGATGTCATTAGTTATTACCAAGGTTTAATTGGAGCTTGGGGTTTTATACGTAATTATTAACGCTTTTACTTAGGCTTAACTGAAGGAGTTTATCAAAAGGAAACTACTTACTTTCAAATAGGCTGAGAGATAAATTGTGTGGTTTCTAAATTTTCTTCTCTTACTTGTTAAATCTTATTAGAAACTAACTATTTTTTTTTCCTTTAGCTTGTTTTAGGCGTTCACCAAAAAAGAGTAGTGTTCACTAGTTTAGCTAGGGATATCAATTTATAAAAAAAAAATACTTTACAAGGATAGTTTCACCTTTGAGTACTTCAGGAATCTCTTGTTCTCAGGTAAGTCATCTCTACATTAATTTATCTGAATATACATATATTTTAGTTAACTTCTATAAGGGTTAACCATTCCATTTAATCTTACTTATATCACATCATTACAAGGTGTCAGAGAGTTTTGACTTTACACTTTATTCTTAAAATCAAGGTTTTACAATACTTATGCCAATGTAATGATTGAATATTATTTCTCACCAAGGTAAGTTACTAGTCTAACAACAAAAGGGAAAGAACACTTCACCACGTGGCTTTCCGAACATACCAAGACAAGAGATCTTCTAAACTCCTTGCAAGCAAAGTTATAAAATTTACAACGCATTGAACTTTCTACAAAGAACTTCATAATTTGAACTGATGAAACTTTTACACTCTTTTCCTTTAATCTACTCGCATAATCCATCTGCACAAATATTTATTAGAGTCAGTTCGCTAGAACTGAGCATGATAAGATATAAACCTCACCTAATAATTTATGCCATCTAGTATTTAAATAAATGAAAGCTTGCAATACTCCTTGTCAAATAACTTTCTATCATACATTTAAAACTTAACTGCACATCTCATGATAATACATTTTCTACTCATTAATGTTCACTTCTTTAAGATCTTCTTACATAAGGACACAATTCCAAGTGACTAGATACACAACCTTAACCATGCAATAAATTATACTTAAATTACAGTAATAATAATAACGCTCACCTAATACCCTCGACCTACTTCACATATATAAGTATCCAACAATATTATCTTTCAATTAAAGAAAAGCACCAACGACATTAAGTTTACACAATATATACAAGTATCAAACTTATATTATTCATCGATATTACCCAAGTGTCAAACCTTCCTAGATAATCAGTGATATGTAAGTATAATTTGGATATTTATCTCACAATTTTAAGAATATACTTATGTTAACAAAGATTTCACCAATCCACAAGTTCATATATTATTTAGGTATCCTTACTGGTTACCTGATAACATAATATACCCTGTTATATAATTCAACCTCCACCTGCATACCCCAATTTATGGGTATTAAATTATTGTTCGATAAAATGAAGTTAAATAATTTTAGGTGGACTTATATCCTTACTGTCATGCATGGTATGCACAGTCCCATTATGGTAGCTGTCACCTTTACTTAAGGCTATGCAAGACTCCATTTTAGGGTAGTTATCTTAACTTCCTTATTCATCTGTTTTCCTACCAAAAGTCTTTCGACAAGCTTCAAGGTCAAAGTATAAGATAAATTTATAATTTCATGTTTCAAGCATTGCCTGAATTCATATGCATGAGGGCATCACATATCAATCAAACTTGAAGAATGTTGACATTCATGAGAGTTCGATGTATCCAATATTACTTTAACCGATTCAAAGATCCAAGCAGTACCTCAAAAATTAAGCCATAGAATTATCCACACAGGATAGTGACTTGCGTGCTTAACATATTCGTAAAGGTCATAGAAAACCCATTAACGCATGCTTCAGGAGGGTTCCAATCTTGATAATAAGCTCATAGTAATAATAATAATAGCAGAGGGCCTGGTGAGGGATTTTCAATAATCCCCGAGGTAAATGATAATCGAATGACTCAGATTGAGCTATCTAGAAGGGCCAATAAAACTAGTATGACTCTTCCCAAATAGAAGCCCCAATCCTAGTGGGAGTTTAAATTATTATAAAACCACAGTAAAATCCAAATACAGTCATATCGGAAATTCCCTTTTTCAAGCCATGTTCTACTTAGTATAAACAATACAAGAAAAATTATAAATCTCATTCACGCTCCATACTATTTTCTACAGAAACCATCATTCAAAGGAATAATCAAGGCAAAAGATAAACCAACATTATAAAATCAGTAGGCAAGAATCGATGTAGAGATTTCTTCTACTCAAACAGTAAATAAGATAAATTGTAAAGGGGGAGAGATCAGTTCATGCAATTATGATTAAAAGTCATTTGGAAAACTCGTCTCTTTTTTAGCATCTCTTTCAAGAAGGAGTCAATATGCGTAAATACATGTTATATGATATCCAGATTCCAAACGCTATCTATTTAGTAAAACAAAAACACATCCACATTCCAAAAGAAACCCACATCTACAGCATTCGAACAAAATTGCAGATATTGATTTATCTAAATGCTAAAAGAAATAAATCATTAAGAGAGAGGGTTAGGGCTTATCATGCCTGTTTTAAACGCTACATCTCATGGCCACGCACGTGCAGACCCCTTCTCTCCGCAGTCCCAAAATTATTTCTCCACCAAACTCACGCTTCTCACCCACACGGTGTCCCAAATACCACGCAAGAGAAACAATAACCATTCCGGTAAACTTTGGGCAAGGCTTTGCAAGTTGCTCAATGCCATCCATGGTAACTTCTTCAAATCCATGACAGCAGAGCTGCTTCAATGCTCCTTTGATATTGCTCCAAGAGGCTTGCATGTGTTGTGTTTTTCCAAGAACCCGTTAACAATGCTCAGAACCATGAAGATCTTGATTGGCCTTTGCAAAGCAAAAAGGATATGAGAGAACTTCCCTTTGCCTCCCACAGTTTTCTTTTTCTTTGAGTTTTTCATTCAAGCTCTTGCAGAGGGTTCTCGTCTCACTATCTGTATCCCTAATTAGCTTTAAAAGCCTAGAAGAATAAATTTCTTGTGGATCAGTTGCGGAGCATTCTTTTGAACAAATAATATGTCCACCAAGTGCATGGCTCCTTTCATCATGGATTTCAACAAAAGCAGATCTAGCATTCTTAGTCGATTTTCCTGTTACTACTGAGGATTCATGGTAATGATACCTTCCACTTTTTACCTTTTGTTGTCTAGATCCTTATGTTTTTTTACCGTTTCTAAGCTCATAGAATCAAAAGGAATTTAATGAAAGATCAACCGGTCTGCTCTCATCAGCTTTGTCATTATCATGCAATTCATTCTCTTTTTTTTCAACACACTTTTGGCAATGGGTGAAGACTGCTCGTCATGTAAAATATTTGATGAAGTATTCAGCAGAGCTATATCTGAAATGATATCATGCCAAGCATTATCTGCGATGGCTAGAGAATGATTTCCTGAAGACTCACAAATAGATTCCCTTGATATGCTCCCTTTACAACATGACTGTAATCTATCACAACTCTCACTATTTACGCTTTGTGCAAACCTTTTCAGTAATATCTAGCTTCAAATTCATTCCACTAATGCTGATACTATTTGGGCGCTGCTTCTTTGTGAATGGAATAAGGACTATAAATTCATTCTCTTGCAATGGAAGGGAACTCATTTGAGCACTCACGTCTAGTTTAGACCCTAAAACTACCTTCAAGATTTGATCGAGCTTCTTCCATGTTAAATTCACCACCCTGGATGACGAATTTCCAAAATGAAAAGGCAAGACACTTTCAACAAGAATTTACCACGTTTTTCTACTACAGATACAAGATTCTTCAACAACTGGTCTCAACTGTGGTCACGTGCAACCAGAACAACAGGATCAACACCACGGTTCCTGGGCTCGCCTGCAAAGGTATTTAAACCACACTTACTCCCCTGGGGCCAATGATTTTGAGGTAAGTTTACTTCTCTACCCCCAGTAGCTGCGCATATAGCGAACCACTTCCTCACGGCACTTTCACCCGGGAGAAAATTTCAGTTCTACGCTCCACTAAAACTGCCTGCACAGCACGAATTTGAGAATCCACACCCATTTCTCCATCTTCAACTCCCGCGCACAGGAAGGAAGGCAAGTCGTAGCAAGGCAGAGACAGGAAGAAGACGCCATGACCGAGAGGTTTGTGTAGCAGGAAGAGGAACAGAACTGCGAAAAGGGACAAGAGACACTCAAACACGTTTTTCTCCCTCCATCAATGCCCGCAGCTCCAGAAAAACGTGCCTCCCAACCATGCGCATTGAATAAAGGATCCAAAAGAGATCTAGGTGAGGAAAAACGGGACTCCACCGACTCCCATCTCCCTCACGCAAGGACAAAACCATAAATTATCACCCACTGCCAGCTACAACCTAGTTGACTGCATTCTTACTTCAACTTCCATCCTGATATGCCACGCAATGCTTATGTTTTCATTGAGAGAAAGATATTATTATCTAATTCAGGCCAATCACCCTTGCGGTCAATTAGGGAAATGGTCCTACTTGACAATTCAAGTATATCTTGTCTTTTAGGAAGATAGCTACAAAGCCAACCCCATGACTTGAAGATCGGACACAAGGCATAATGATTACCTCACGCTCCTGGCTCTGAAAGGCATCTACCGAATGATATATAAAACTTTTCCTTCATCAGATTTGAGGACAGCATCAAACTCTCGGTGCAAACATTTCAGCTGTAGCTTGTAAGGTGTGATAATTCCAACCAAAAACTTTATGCCTGCCAACTTAGTGACTCGTTGAAGAAGCTCATATAATTGCAAAGCTAGGCAAGGGAAAAAAAATATAAAGGCGCATAGGCTAGGAGAAGAGCAAGATAAATGTTTTCTTCATTCAGTTGGGTGGAACGCATTAACTACACAAGACTAGCCACAACGACCTCCTCCTTCCAATCTCATGCAAAAGGACAAGGACGTAATCGTGAGAGTCGATGCCGAACAGGGCATTACATCTACCTTGAGTTACGTGGCTTTGCTTGTGGTTTCGTAAGTTGTTCTTGGGGGTGTTCGTGAGAAAATATTCCTTCTTCTTCTTCTTCTTCTTTATCTTTCCTTCTACCAAGATTCATTCCTTATTTGGTTTGAATTTCTTCATGGGTATGTTTTACAATAGTACCTCATCAAGCCTAATTGTCGGGACTCATACTATAGACATGCAACTTCTATTTTGGTTCTTTAGGTTCACTTGAGGGGGTGCTTAAATTTGGTATTTACGTTCGATCATGTTCACCTAGGTACTTTATTTACCTTTATTGTATTCATCCTCACCCACTTATGTGTGTGGATATTTCATTTTATTTATTTAGATATTAGGGGGATATTATAAATTTTTTAGGTATAGTTTTTCCTTGATCTATGGTATTGACTAGATCCTTGATGTCTAGTTCTCTCTTAAATATATGGTCTTGACTAGTTCTTTGATGACTAGTTCTTTCCTTGATTTATGGCTTGATCTATGAATTTGACTGGTTCTTATATTGTTATTCCTTGCCTATATAAGAAAGGCCCATTCTCATTCTATTTCATTGAGTTCCATAATAATGTATGCTATTGTTGCTCATTTGTTTGAAAATATTTATGTAAATTTAGTCGGAAAATTTCTTTCATCTTATTGATCATGGTGTTTGATTAGCATCTGAATTCTTGTCTTGGTACGATTTGGTTATCGTTCCTTTTATGGTGATCATTGTTTTTCCATTGATGTTTGTGATTTTTTTCGTGATTAACTAAATTTGTTAGGTTCTAAAAGGTTCCCTAAAAACTCTATACATACACCCCTAGAAGATAAAAGATTACAACCTATTAAAAATAAATGCTTTACATACTAAAAATCCATACGAAAAATCGACCAAATTCTCATTCGGTAGTAGTAAAAAACCATAAAACCTCATAAGAAATGACTAGTTTGCCAATAATCAACAAAACCTTTTCCTTATTAGCACATTTGAGATCGGAAACTCCTTAAGCTATGACAAAATTAAAAAATTTCAAGAGTTAGTTGAATTTTTAGTTATTACAAAATTAAAAAAATTAAGTGTAGAATAATCTTTGTTTTCCAATTCTCCTATTATGTAAAACCTTCCATTCCTTAGCATCTTTAATGAGTGTTACTAACATAACAAATTCCATATCCTTACAAGGATGGGATCCATCAAGATATTTCATATCACCATTAAATTTTCCCTCTATTCCCTTATGATGTTGAGGCTCCAAACCCCGTCTATCCAAAACCTTCCCCCGAGATAGCGAATACCCCTTAAATTTAATTGAAATTTATGTCCATCATTTGTAAATTCTTTGATATTGTTATGATTTCTTCAATATCATCATGCCCATTACTTTATGATGTACATGACCTTACAATCATAATTAGAACATTCAAAAAATTTGTAATACGTTTAAATAATATAATGTGTGTATGTTTTTAGGGATGTATATAAAAAATAAAAAAAGAATTTAGTATTCTTCGAAAATTTAGTTATAGCTATGCACTAGATACAACAAATGATATTATGATTTATCCTTCGTTGTAAAAAGGTAGATATTTACCAACCAACACAAACACAATCTAAAAGAATTTCTATAAAAGATGAATAAACTTGACTACATGACAAAATAAGAATGATTGTACTAAGGATATCATAAAAATAAATAATTCTAGCTTCTAAAAATGTTTAACTAGAAATTAATTGAATGAATACATATAATAAACAAGATGGCAAGGGTCCGTCATAACAAACATATAACCTAGAATAAACAAGATAATATGCTAAAATAATAGTTCTCAAAATATTAATATTACGTAAAATCATATATCCATACAAGAGGACGTGGATCCTAATTCGGAAGCTGAGGATATGGAGATGGTGCCAATTACCCCTTTGGAGGTAAAAATCACCAGTAGTGATGATGGAAAAAAAGGAGAACACAAATGAGGTCCTAAGGTGGGAGGATCTTTGGTCCACTGATAAGAATGGGGAATGATTTCAGAGGAGGATTGGATAAGGTATTTGGCACAAGAAGTTATATCTTCTGGCTTGGATACGTAGATAATTATTTCTATCCAACCGAAAAAGGAGTTTTTGAATGTGGTTAGAAAGAAAAGAATAGACAACTAAAGAACGATATGTCTCTATGCTTTCAAATAAGTGGCTGGCTTTGCAGAATCTTGGTGGATGATTTCCTACTCGAATGGACACTATAATGTTTTAGATCAATTGTATGAGCTGATGGATATTTATTGTCCCTATACATGTGAAGCTCGTGCTTTTCGATGCTTTTAGGTGTTTGAATTTTTATTTTATCAATATATTATTTTTCCTTTGTGGTTGGCGGATCTAGCCTGTTTGATTTTAGTTTATTTTTAGTTAAGTGAGTTTATCTTGTTCTATCTTCGGTGATATATAATAGGTTTTAAGGTACCTTTCAAAACCTCATATTTAGCCTTATAGATCTTATCAAACCACTGCAATAGTTTTAATATATTCACCCATACATTTTAACTTTAGTATAATTAATCGAAAAATAAAACATACCCAATACTCTTTTTTTTAATTAAAAAAGAATGTCTTTTTCTTCATAGGATAAGTATTGAAAATGTTTTATTATATTATTTTAAGATGATTCAAATATTTATGGATACTATTATATTATTATTTTTCTTGAGTTATATTTTAAAATAATGATTGTTTTATTGGTGGTTGGTAAAGAAAAACGTGTCTAAAAATACTAATTTATATTATTAGTTAACTACAAAGAGGATTATTCTATTAATGTTCCTAAAAATTTTCAATTGATTAATTTTCCTTTAAATAATTCTATTCAAACAATTGAAGGTAACTACATCATATTAGAATAATTATCCTATTATTCTTATTAGAAATATCGAACTTTATTAAGTACGTCAAGTATAAGAACATAATCATACATATTTGTCTTCCCTTAATATGACCTAATAGGAACATATTTGTCATCCACATAGAACGTCTATCAACCATGGATATAACACATATATTCTTCTGCACACCGCCCGAACATGCATGCGGCATTTTGAGATACGTTCAAAAAGAAAATAACTCTTTACAAAAATACACTCTTGTTTCCACATGATAATCCACTTTGTAAAGCCCCATTTGCTGGCAACGACTTCTTTCCTTTTGCTACTGCCGCTCCACTCGCCACCTTGGCCTCCTCCCAACCACCCTACCTCGCCAACGATTATGGTTGTCTTGTCTGCCCTTGCACGAAGAATGGGTGGAGTCCGTTTTCTTTGCCATGATCTCTTTTTGATCCTCTTTCAATGCGTATAGGTGGAGTGTTGGGCGCATTCTTCTTGGGCTGCGTGTGGAGTGGGTGAGAGGCCAGCAAAACTTGCTCTGTCCGTGTGTTTTCCATTGGTTCCTCCGTGGGCGCTTCCCTACCGGCCACATGAGTTTGTATGGCCATTTTAGATGAAGCTTCAAGCTAGCAAAGCAGACGTGTTGCCTTCATTTCCTTCCTCGACTGTTGCGAGGGTGGGCGTGGGTTCTCAAAATCGTGTTGTGACGTAGCTTCCGTGGAGCGTAGAACTCGATTTTCTCTGGGAGGGCCGTGAGGAAGATTTGGTGTATGCACATGCAGGCTAAAGGGTCGAGAGGTAAACTTATCTCGTAAAACCAAGGTGGCCTCCAGAGAGAGTTAAGTGCCGTGAGCTGTGGTGGCGATCCCAAGGAACTGTTGGTGTTGAACTCCGATGTTCTCGTTGCGCGCGACCACAGCATGATCTCTGTTGTTGCAAAATCTTACACAATTTGTAGTATAAGAACGAGATAAAGTTTTGGTTGAGCTATCTTACCTTTCGCTTTGGAAAATCGCTCTGTCTAGGTGGTAAATTTAACATGGTAGAAGCTCGATCAAATCTTAAGGAAATTTTTGCAAGTGAGGCCGAGATTATGCGTTCACTACTATTTCTAATATTGACCTAGAAGTTTTCCAAATCTTTAGCCATGGGTTAGATATGGTGGTTATAGATGAAGGCTAGCAATTTGGTGAAGTAGTGTATTACCTCCTCCTTCCGGGGCGCCGTGAGATGTGTTCTTGTCGGGGATCCTCGCAGAGACTCCCCACCGCTTCCACCGTGTCCGAGCACGTTTCAGCAAGGAAGAAGTGCTTTTGAGCGCCTTCACAAGCGTTGGTCATCCAACTATGATATTATCTCGCTTCATCGACTTTATTCTCAATTTGGGAATCTCCTTCAAGCGACAGATCACACCCACGAGCACGGAGATCTATGCGATGTTGAGAAAATGTCTTGGGAGATGAAGGTAGTAGGATAATTTTCTCAGATCCAGATCTTGACTTGAGTTGTTTCTCAAAATCGACCTTGGACAAAGTGAGGGTGTTACAGCTGGACTCGATGAAATTAATTTACAAAGAGTCTCTATTGAGATCTTACTTGTTGTAGGATGTAACTCATGGAAGAAAATCTCATAGGGGCGATCTATTTCATATCGTAATATTTATGAAGCACTTTTTGCTTTGTAATAATATGAGCTTCTTCAACGAGTCCCACTTGGTAGGCAAAAAAAAGGTTTTGTTGGACTAATCACACCTTACAGTTGCAGCATGAAACGCTTGCACCAAGTGTTTGATGATGTCCTCAATCTAATGAAGGAAAAGGTTTATCGATCATCACGGTAGATGCCTACCGAGCCGGGAGCGTGATGTAATCGAAGATATCTCTTGTCCGAGCTTCAAATCATGGGGTTGGCTTTGTAGATGATATTCGCCGCATGAATGTGGCAGACTGCACAAGCATTTGGGTTAAAGCAGCCGCATTGTTTCAAGCATTCTAGTATCGGTTAGCCTTAATTGAGGATGCTAAGTCTAGGGACTTTTTATGGATATGAAGTCTGTACCCAAAGAGATTGTTTTTGGTTATAAAGCCATCTTCTTTTGCTTTGTCTCGAGACTAGGGCTGCTCTAATATGAGAGCACCAAGGTTAGGAGGTCCAAATTAGAAACAATCGAGATGCATATGGAGGTGGCGGAGGTGTTTGGATGAATGACGAAGGATCAAGTTCAATTTTCAAAAATGGGGCCTACGAAGTTCTAGGGCTAATCATGGAGCGGTGTTGGGAGGATGATGGAAAGTATTTTAGACCACCCACCTGGCCGTGAACTCCTTCCTGTTTTATGCAACTTGAAGATGTTCGATGTTTGGGCGCCCAACGAGCTTAAAGAAAATGGAATTAGGCTTGGGTTCTTTGTGCAGCCCCGTCCACCTTGTTATCGATCAGGAACTTAATCAAGCACGATATTCTCTATACCATTGATTCTTATGCTGTTATTTAACTGATTCATTAAATAACTCTACTCTTCATATAAATGTCTCGTGTGATGGTATGTTGTTTGGTTTCCACTTCCCTTGCTCGTTTGTATTTTTTTTTTGGCATTAGAAATGATTGCGCTGGTTGAAGCCTTTATATTGTTTTCTGGGTTTTAATAAATATTAGTTGGGTGAACTTTGTGCTTAAGACTAATAAAACAAAAGAGGTGGGGTTCCTGTAATGAAAATTCCCGAGTTCTTTGTGTTGGTCTCACGATTTGAATGTTTTTATCAAACATTGTCGTTGGACTCAACTTTATAGTTCCTGTTTTGTTCTTATTCTTGTTTCGGTTCGAGATCTGTAGTTCTGGGTTATGTTGGGTATTTGCGAATTGGTGATTGAGTACTGCGAGTGCATTGTGTATAGGTGAATGGTGCTATTCCTGTCTCTATCCTTTTCTTTCATTTGTTTAGGTTCTAGTAACCCTTCCCGTTGGCTTGGTGTGTGCTTAGCTTGACCGATTTTTTGAATTGAGCCAAGTTGATATTACTTTCAACTAGGTTAGTTGCTTTTGTTATTTGTTTTGAATCGCTCGAAGAAATACTTTTATTTTTCGAGTGTCATGGTTGATCGTCATAAATTGATATCAATTCATGTTCACCGTTTGGAGATTGTTGTCTTTGGAATCACCTTCTCTCCTTGGTGACTGTTGTATGTTTTGAGGAATGTAGCTGATCCTATGGAATGTCTTCTTTTGACGATACTCACATTTCTTTTGGATAGCTTAAAATGTCAGAGGAAATACTCTTTTCTTACCTTGATTTTGTTTCACACATGTTGGAGGATACGAGATCTACTTGATCGTTAGTGAGGAAGTTTTCAAATCTTAAAGTTGGGATGTTGGTTTTATGCGTAAGAAATTACTCTACATTTTGCTCCGTAAGGATGCTTAAATTTCATTCTCCTGTGACTTAGAGGTTGGTGTGTTTGGAAACTCAATGGTTGACTAGTTTTGTGATGATCATTGTGATACGACCTCCTTCTTGTCATTGTAGTAGAATGGTTATGTGTTGACCGAGAAGGTTTAAGTCAAATTTTTGTTGACGATAGATACTTTGGAAGCTATGTATCTGTGTTGTGTCCTTGTGAATGATTGAGTAACCCTCCCGTAAGATTTATGATGGTTATGTTTGGTCTTGTCAAGTTTGTCCTTTTCTTAAGACATTCTCTTGATTAGAAGAAAGTTTAATAGAAGGATTGTTAGGATAGGATGTGACCCATACGAGGTCATTTGTGCATTTCAATCCTTTCCTTCTAGTTTATTTATTCGTAATCGACATAAAATTAATCATTATAGGCACATCATCTTAATATTAATAAGTCATGTTGGTTTAGACATTCTCATGTCAATTGATTGTTTGGGATCTTCCTATGTGGCATAGTGAATCCTTGGCTTGTGAACTAACTTAAACAAATAGGGATAGATCACGTTTGAAATTAATTCTCTTCTTCTAATTGTTTTTGTTTCGAAATGTTATTTTGTTAAAATGACGGTCATTATTGTGATATGAGTGAAATTCACTATGATGTTTATTAACTGCTCCTATGAGAAAATGATAATTAAATAGAGTTAGTGTCATCCCCTTTTATTCAGACATTTTATGCTATTGGACAACTCTTTAATTGCTCTTGTTTAGACTCTTAGATTATTTTTCATAATCAACGGTGTTTTCTTCTTCCTTGAAACAGTTAGATAACAACATATCATCTTAATGTTATAGCTTTTATCATGCTCAGTTCTTGCGAACTGACATGTGCTAACAAATGTGCAGGAGGATTTCCTGAGTAGAAAAGAAAAAAAAAGAGAGAGAAAAAGAAACACGTGTAGAGAGTGGTTTCCAGCCTTCTTAGGAACTATTGTTGTACGAATGTTTTCCTTTGCTTTAAAACATTGGTATGGAAATTGTGAAGACTATATAGAAGGCATTGTGTTATAAATTTGTATTGTTCTCATGTAGGTTGTTATCGTTTGAAAGTCAATTTGAGAAATATTATTGTCAATAAGATTAAATGAACTTGTTTTTGACATGCGTATCCTTCGTTGAATATTCACTTTTCAGAATATGATTTATCCTTGAATTGACACACCTAATTATAATTATCTAAACTTGAATCAACTTACATCACTTTGGTTACCTTTGGTCATGTGTCGTTTGGTAGAGGACTATGTTTTGAACCTAGCAAAAAGAAAACAAGAGAAAACAAATATACCTTGTGATCCCACGTAAACTAATCAACAATCTCTTATTGTGGTGAGCCCTTAGAATGGTCTTAAGGTGAAATCAACGATTAAATCTTGGAAGGTAATAAAATTATAATAAATAAATAGAAGAAACTCTTGAACTTGATTAAGAAACTCTTCGATCAATCTTACCCGTTGAACCCCGAAAACCTTTAACATAATAAAATCTTAATGATGAATCCAAGATTTAGCACATACATAAAATAAAATAAAATAAAATTGAAAAGATAAAACATATATGTTCTAAAGCAAACGAAAACAAATTGATGAAGTTAAGAGCCTTGAAAATTATTTGCCTCCTGTGAATAAGTTAATCAAGTAAATGAAGTAACCTCTTACCATCAATAATTTGTTCACCTTTGTATATTAACTTAACAAGTAGGAGAAAACTCTTGAAAGGAGACATGAACTTGATTCTCCTATCTCAAGATTTCTCTGGGAAAAGTAAAGAATGTAAAAGCATGATTCTAAAGAAACCTTATGTGGGAAAACCTTGTTGTAAAATTGCATACTCTAGATGTACCATTGTGTCCTAAGTGTGTGCCTCATGTTAGTTGTAACCGGTGTGAGTCCGTGTTGTGGAAAGCATGTCTTTAGTTGATTGTATTCCCTAGAGAACTTGTGTAGCGTCGTATTATCTTCAAGCAAGTCAAAAAAAAATCCTGTCTTTTACTGTGTTGTTCGTGTGTGTGATTTTTGGGTCGTTACACTTGGTATCAAAGTGGAGGTTCATGCTCTCGAACCTATGGGCCGGATTGGTGTTATATGATGATGTTACATGGTGGTGGTGGTGTTACATGATGATGATGATGATGATGATTGCATGATGGTGGTAGATATTGGAAGAGTAATGTGCTTTAAACATGATGTGATTAATGTCGTAATTGTGATATTGTGAACGCACGTGATGTGTATGTCACTTTGTGCGTGTTTGTGATCATGTTGATATGTTAGGGATGGGAGTATTCTCTCTCTCATTCTTGTGGATTCTAGGAAGAGTTCACCTGTGAATTATTGTTTGTGATGTGTGAAAAGAATTATAATGTGGATGACGTAGTGTTGGAGCATTGTGGCATATTGTGGTATGTAAGTGTATCAATGTGTTGTATGTCTTGATTGATGTTAAAAGAAATGAGTTGTATCATGATGTTTTTACCATGTTCTCAAGAAATGTGTGTACCACCTTGTTATGCAACAATGGATGTCATGTTGAGATGTACTATGTTCATCGTATGTATGACCTTGTGAAAATATGTAATGCTTCATGTTGTGATTTTGGGTCATACGGTGAGTGTATGAACCCTATCGTATGGCGATTGCGCTTTGGGTGTAGAATGTGGTAAAGTGATGTATTACGCTGTGGATGTATGATTGTGATCTACCTCAGTATATGCTACCATACGTGAGACGTTATGGTAGTTATGTGTGTGCCACCGTTATGTTAGTGATGTTGTTGTATGTTATGTTGTGAACCTTACGCTAACCGATCCTGAGGGAAATCGGTAGAAGTGTATGTCGAGAGTGAGGAATGGTGTACCATGGGTCAATAACTTGAGCCAAAACTCGGTTTAGTAGATAACATGTGATCCTTCCTCTCTCCTATGTGGTTGTATGTATGCTGACCTAAGTGTAATTATGACTATGTTTAGCCTTGTCAAAGTGGTGGTGGGATGATTCGGATGGAGGTGATGATAGTGGTATTATTGATATGTATTTTACGAGCTGAGGCTCGATGTTACCGAGTGCTAGCAACTCGTTGAGTACCCCTTTGGTGGCTAGATAAGGCCACACAGTTATCATAATGTGACATCATTATAAGTTGATTTTATTCGTAATTGATTTTTTTTCTTTATTTTGTAAGGACCAGCAGCTTTTCTTAATTGCCATGCTTTACAATTTTGGGCATTTCCTTGGTTGTGGCACTAACATGGGGATTTTGATACTAACTATGGCTATTTGGCCATTTATTTTAGCTTGATTTGGGGTCTTCTTTTAAATTTGGAATTTTACCGCCTTGCCCAAGGTTTGTACTTTGCCACTTGGCGCTTTGGATTGGATTGTTGTGCTGGTTCTATTGTCGTGATGTGTGGAATAGGGTCATAGGATGCACCATGGATTGGTTGGACCTATGGACCCACTTCGTTGTATGGGGGTACGCCCCAAGGAGTTACATATAACTAGCGAGTTGTTGAACCACGCGTTATTATGTCACTTGGGTTAGGAGTGTTCGAACTCTATGTGTCTTGGACCATAGGGTCAACCGGCCTCCTTGAGGGAGGCATAAGAAACTAGGGAGGCATAAGAGTTTGAGGAGGCATAAGAGACTTGAGGGAGGCATAAGAGTTTGAGGAGGCATAAGAGTTTGAGGGAGGCATAAGAGACTTGAGGGAGGCATAAGAGACATGAGGGAGGCATAAGAGACTTGAGGGAGGCATAAGAGTTTGAGGGAGGCTTATGATATTTGTCTCGTATGGTTGATGTTTGTGATATATGTTGAGTTATTGTGATGTTTGGTAGTGGTCTTTTGATGTATGTGTTACTCATGTCGAGATGGATATGTGTTTTGATGTTGTGGTTATGTCATTGATTCCCTTGTGGCACTATATACCCGTAGCATGGTTTGGTGTTATGTGAGTCTTTCATTGATGAAAATTGAGGAAATGTCTAGTGGATTGTAGTACTCTTTTGGTTAAGTATTTTGGTATATCAGTCATTGATGTGTGTCGAGTACTATGTTATGTGGCACATGCTATCTACTCCATTCCGTATTTGAGTAACCTTTTTATGGTGTAATACAATCATGAAGTATATACTTACGTGTTTGTGAATCAGTAGTGTCTTGTGAACTGATAGGGTGTTGTGTTAGTAGTTCATGTTGGGCACCCACAATAAAGAATGAACCAAAACTCTTTAATGATGAAATTTTAAAAGTAATTAAACTAAGAATAATGCTAATGGAAAGAGAGACTAATGAAATGATGAACAAGAAAAAAGCGCCAATCTTCACGGAACATTAAAAGTTAAAATTTCTACCGAATGTTCCTAAGACTACCTTGTGGCCGTGCTTTAATCAACTAAAATTTTAAACCATAAAGTGTACTTTCTCCTGTACTAGTTCTTGGTTGCGAACCTTTTCTTTTCTATTGTGTTATGTCGCATCGAGGACGATGCTTTCTTAAGGGAGGAGGATGTAATGCCCACTGGGCAACGGCTTCTTTTCCTTTGCTACCTCCTCCACTGCCACCTGGCCTCCTCCCGACCACCCGACTACCACACCAACGATTATGGTGCCATTTTTCTTTTGTCCCTGCATGAGGAATGGTTGAAGTCCGTTTTCTTTTGCCATGATCTCTTTTTGATCCTCTTTCAATGCGTATAGGTGGAGTGTTGGGCACATTATTCTTGGGATGCATGTGGAGTGGGTGAGAGGCCAACAAAACTTGCTGTCCTCCAGGTGCGTTTTCCATTCTGGTTCCTCCTTGAGCACCTTCCCGCCGGTTGCGTGAGTTTGTATGGCCATTTTAGATGAAGCTTGAAGGTGAGTGAAGCGGATTGTTGCCTTCATTTCCTTCCTTGATCTGTTGCGAGGTGGGCGTGGGTTCTCAAAATCGTGGCTTGTACATGTAAAGCTTCCGTGGAGCGTAGAACTGATTTTCTCTGGGAGGGCCGTGAGGAAGATTTGGGTGGATCTGTATGCGGCAGCTACAGGTCGAGAGGTAAACTTATCTCGAAAAACTAGTGGCCTCCAGAGAGTTAAGTGCGACGACCTTTGTAAGGCGATCCCAAGGAACCGTTGGTGCTTGAACTCGAAGTTATGGTTGCGCCTGATGACCACCAGTCATGATCTCATATTGCAAAATCTTGCATGTAGTAGAAGAACAAGATAAAGTTTTAGTTGAGTTGTCTTACCTTTTAGTTTGGAAAATCGCTGCTCTAGGTGGTGAATTTAACATGGAAGAAGCTCGATCAAATCTTGAGGCAAGTTTTGCACGAGGCCGAGATTGTGTTCACTTCGAAGTTTCTATCTTTGACTGACTTACGAAGTTTTCCAACGCCTAGCCATGGGTTAGATATGGTGGTTATAGATGAAGCCACAAGTCGGTGAAGTAGCGTGGATTAACTCCTCCTTCCTAGATGCGCTGTGAGATGTGTTCTTGTCGGGGATCCTCAGCAGAGACCTACCACTTGTTTCTAGCAGTGTGCAGGTGCACGTTTTCAGCAAGGAAGAAGCCCTTTTGAGTGCCTTCAACAAGGTGTCGTCCAACTATGAGGTTATCTACTATGTATCGATCGTATCCTCAATTCAGATTCTCCTTGATGCAAGGCTGGGATCACACCCACGGGCATAGGATATCTATGCATGTTGGAAAAATGTCTTGGGAGATGAATGTAGCGAGATAATTTTCAGATCCAGGATCTTGTCTTGAGTTGTTTCTTCAAAATCGACCTTGGACAGTGAGGGTGTTACCAGCGGACCTGATGAAATTTATTTACAAAGATTCTCTATTGAGATCTTACTTGTTGTAGGGATGTAACTCATGGAAGAAAATCTCATAGTAAGGGATCGGATATTTCATATCGAATATTTATGAAGCACTTTTTGCTTTGCAATAATATGAGCTTCTTGAACGAGTCCCGACTTGGCGAGGCAAAAAAAAGTTTGTTGGACTAATCACACCTTACAAAGGCTACAAATTTGAAACATTTGCACCGAGTGTTTGATCTTTGTGTCTCTCAATCTAATGAAGGAAAAGGTTTATCGATCATCACAAAGTAGATGCCTACCAGAGCCGGGAGCGTGATGTAATCGGTATATCTTATGTCCGAGCTTCAAATCATGGGGTTGGCTTTGTAGATGATATTCGCCGCATGAATGTGGCACTGCACGAGCTCATGCAAAGCAGCTACATTGAAGCATTCTAGTGAGTGGTCACCTTTAATTGAGGATGCTAAGTCTAGGGACTGTTTTATGGATATGGAGTCTGCCAAGATTTTGTTTTTATTATAAAGCCATCTTCTTTTTCTTTGTCTCAGGACTAGGGCTGCTCCTAATATGAGAGCACCAAGGTTAGGAGGTCCAAATTAGAAACAACCAGATGCATATGGAGATGGTGGAGGTGTTTGGATGAATGACGAAGAATCAAGTTCAATTGTCAAAAATGGGGCCTACAGAAGTTCTAGGGCTAATCTTGGAGCGGTGTTGGGAGGATGATGGCAAGTATTTTAGACCACCCACCTTGGCCGTGAACTCCTTCCTGTGCCAACGTGAAGATGTTCGATGTTTGGGTGCCCAACGAGCTTGAAGAAAATGGAATTAGGCTTGGGTTGCTTGTGCCCCCACCCATCTTGTTATCGGCTTGCGGGAGCTTAATCGAAACACGATATTCTCTATACCATTGATTCTTATTTGTTATTTAACCGATTCATTAAATAACTCTATTCTTCATATAAATGTCTCGTGTGATGGTATGTTGTTTGGTTTCCACTTCCCTTGCTCGTTTGTATTTTTTTTTTTGGCATTAGAAATGATTGCATTGGTTGAAGCCTTTATATTGTTTTCTGGGTTTTAATAAATATTAGTTGGGTGAACTTTGTGCTTAAGACTAATAAAACAAAAGAGGTGGGGTTCCTGTAATGAAAATTCCCGAGTTCTTTGTGTTGGTCTCACGATTTGAATGTTTTTATCAAACATTGTCGTTGGACTCAACTTTATAGTTCTGTTTTGTTCTTATTCTTGTTTCGGTTCGAGATCTGTAGTTCTGGGTTATGTTGGGTATTTGCGAATTGGTGATTGAGTACTGCGAGTGCATTGTGTATAGGTGAATGGTGCTATTCCTGTCTCTATCCTTTTCTTTCATTTGTTTAGGTTCTAGTAACCCTTCCGGTTGGCTTGGTGTGTGCTTAGCTTGACCGATTTTTGAATTGAGCCAAGTTGATATTACTTTCAACTAGGTTAGTTGCTTTTGTTATTTGTTTTGAATCGCTCGAAGAAATACTTTTATTTTTCGAGTGTCATGGTTGATCGTCATAAATTGATATCAATTCATGTTCACCGTTTGGAGATTGTTGTCTTTGGAATCACCTTCTCTCCCTTGGTAACTGTTGTATGTTTTGAGGAATGTAGCTGATCCTATGGAATGTCTTCTTTTGACGATACTCACATTTCTTTTGGATAGCTTAAAATGTCAGAGGAAATACTCTTTTCTTACCTTGATTTTGTTTCACACATGTTGGAGGATACGAGATCTACTTGATCATTAGTGAGGAAGTTTTCAAATCTTAAAGTTGGGATGTTGGTTTTATGCGTAAGAAATTACTCTACGTTTTGCTCCGTAAGGATGCTTAAATTTCATTCTCCTGTGACTTAGAGGTTGGTGTGTTTGGAAACTCAATGGTTGACTGGTTTTTGTGATGATCATTGTGATACGACCTCCTTGCTGTCATTGTAGTAGAATGGTTATGTGTTGACCAGAAAGGTTTAAGTCAACTTGTTGTTGACGACAGATCCTTTGGAAGCTATGTATCCTGTGTTGTGTCCTTGTGAATGATTGAGTAACCCTCCTGTAAGATTTATGATGGTTATGTTTGGTCTTGCCAAGTTTGTCCTTTTTCTTAAG
This sequence comes from Taxus wallichiana var. yunnanensis, assembly GCA_018340775.1. Lineage (NCBI taxonomy): Eukaryota > Viridiplantae > Streptophyta > Pinopsida > Cupressales > Taxaceae > Taxus > Taxus wallichiana. Next base: position 160,844,661 of record CM031237.1, read on the forward strand.
ACATTCTCTTGATTAGAAGAAAGTTTAATAGAAGGATTGTTAGGATAGGATGTGACCCATACGAGGTCATTTGTGCATTTCATCCCTTTCCTTCCAGTTTATTTATTCGAATCTTGACATAAAATTAAGCTGTTATAGGCACATCATCTTAATATTAATAAGTCATGTTGGTTTAGACATTCTCATGTCATTGATTGTTTGGGATCTTCCATGGCATAGTGAATCCTTGGCTTGGTGAACTAACTTAAACAAATAGGGATAGATCACATTTGAAATTAATTCTCTTCTTCTAATTGTTTTTGTTTGAAATGTTATTTTGTTAAAATGACAGTCATTATTGTGATATGAGTGAAATTCACTATGATGTTTATTAAGCTTCTCTATGAGAAAATGATAATTAAATAGAGTTAGTGTCGTCCCCTTTTATTCAGACATTTTATGCTATTGGACAACTCTTTAATTGCTCTTGTTTAGACTCTTAGATTATTTTTCATAATCAACGGTGTTTTCTTCTTCCTTGAAACAGTTAGATAACAACATATCATCTTAATGTTATAGCTTTTATCATGCTCAGTTCTTGCGAACTGACATGTGCTAACAAATGTGCAGGAGGATTTCCTGAGTAGAAAAGAAAAAAAAAAAAGAGAGAAAAAGAAACACGTGTAGAGAGTGGTTTCCAGCCTTCTTAGGAACTGTTGTTGTACGAATGTTTTCCTTTGCTTTAAAACATTGGTATGGAAATTGTGAAGACTATATAGAAGGCATTGTGTTATAAATTTGTATTGTTCTCATGTAGGTTGTTATCGTTTGAAAGTCAATTTGAGAAATATTATTGTCAATAAGATTAAATGAACTTGTTTTGACATGCGTATCCTTCGTTGAATATTCACTTTTCAGAATATGATTTATCCTTGAATTGACACACCTAATTATAATTATCTAAACTTGAATCAACTTACATCACTTTGGTTACCTTTGGTCATGTGTCGTTTGGTAGAGGACTATGTTTTGAACCTAGCAAAAAGAAAACAAGAGAAACAAATATACCTTGTGATCCCACGTAAACTAATCAACAATCTCTTATTGTGGTGAGCCCTTAGAACGGTCTTAAGGTGAAATCAATGATTAAATCTTGGAAGATAATAAAATTATAATAAATAGAAGGAACTTGATTAAGAAACTCTTCGATCTATCTTACCCGTTGAAAATGTAAACAGTATACTTATGTCTATCTCTTCAAGTGAAGCCCAAGTGAAATCTTTAATATTTCTGGTTAGACTCTTGACCCCAATGAAACCTCATTAACAACTAATAAAATCTTAATGATGAATCCAAGATTTAGGCAGTCATGTATTGGAATAAAATAAAATAAAATAAAATTGACCGCTTGAAAAGATAAAACATATATGTTCAAAAGCACAACGTCGAAAACAAATTGATGAAGTTAAGAGCCTTGAGAAATTAACTGCCTCCTCACAAATGAATAAGTTAATCAAGTAAATGAAGTAACCTCTTACCATACAATAATTTGTTCACACTGTATATTAACTTTAACAAGGTAGGAGAAAACTCTTCAAAGGAGACATGAACTTCAGATTCTCCTATCATGGTTTCTCCAGGAAAAGTAAAGAATGTAAAAGCACTTACAGCTAAAACATGATTCTAAAGAAACCTTCTGTGGGAAAACCTTGTTGTAAAATTGCATACTCTAGATGTACCATTGTGTCCTAAGTGTGTGCCTGCCGTGTTGTGGAAAGCATGTCTTAGTTGATTGTATTCCCTAGAGAACTTGTGTAGCGTGTATTATCTTCAACCAAGTCAAAAAAAAAAATCCTGTCTTTTACCGTGTGTTGTTGTGTGATTTTTTGGGTTGTTACATCCACATTTTAATAATTATAATTGTAATAACACACTTTTATATATAATTTAGAATTAACATTTTGTGTTCTCACCTATTTGCTTGACATAATTAATTGGAATATTCAAATAAATAATTTAATTTTCTAATAAACTTAACTTAATAAACTTATTTCTCTCTCTCTCTCTTAGTCTAAAATATCTTGTCATTAAACGCTGAAAATGTAAATGACATCCCATCAATCTATCTCACATTTAATATTAATTAACATCACTTGTAAATGTAATTAGAAAAGTTTCCATATCTGTCACTTTCCGTTTAATATAATTTTGTTATCTTAGATTGATTAAGCTTTCGAACAATACTTTTGTATTAATGTGAAAACATAAATCAACACTAGTACATTGCTTGTCCAATTCTTAGAAAGACTCTTAATATAATAAATCCATGCATACGGGAATTTTTGACATTGTAGTGCACTTGTAGTTTTTAATAGTTCCAGCAGTGATTTGTTTAAGCATGGATGTAGAGGGAACATCCATACAAAATATTTGCAATGTTAAATTACATATCACGACATGCACATCAGGTTTTAAGATAGGTCAACGGTACAATATTTCCCACGAGGAAGGGGCAGGGAAGTTATGTATCGATTTATGTGAATTGTTTATAATTTTACCGTTAGACTATGAGGAATATTTGTTTAAGAGTGCGTCTATATTCACATACATATTTGCAATATTAACTTCTCGATCAAATGTTGTTTTTTAATTAGGTCAAACACGCAAGTGCCGGAGCTAATTGGGAAACAAGGTTTTTTAAGGAATTGGCCTTGACAAATCATAAGCCACCCTCACCAACACACAAATGAGTATTCTTCCTACAATTTAGAATCATTAATAAAGAGCAATTTAAACAAATTGTTATTCACCAAATAATTAGTTTTTGTGGAAAGTTGTGGATTAGCATTTTTTATTTTTTTGATTGAAATCGCGGGTCTTTAGACCGCCATATCCCATGGTGAAGTGGGCGAATTCTTAGGCTAAGTAGCCAAGGATTGAGGTGTATCTATTTTGTCAAATTTAGCCGGGCACGATTCCGATCTCATCCCTAATTTCGTTGCATCTCTTGACTTCACTTGCAAGTGAGAATTGAACCACGTGGGCTCTTTAAGAGACAAGCGACTTCACCATTGAATCGGTAGTCATTCGACGTGAATTAGCAATTTTAAATAGATAGCTTTTATAATATATAAAGTAAATTTTTCACAATTTCATAAATGTTAAATTTTAATATGTTAACTATATATAATTTTATATAAATTGATTTTTCATAATTTAATTATAGTTAAATTTTAACTTCGAAATATTTGTTATCTTATAATTTTATTGTTGAAAAATCACAATTTCTCCATATGTTTTGCAAAAAAGTTATAATTATAATTAATGATATACTCTAAATACAATATAATATAGATCACAATTCCAAATTTTTGCATCATTATTTTTTATTGAGGGTAATTTTTGTTGATTGGGGGCCCTACCCAGATACAAAAAGGCCAATGTCGAGATATTCAGAACATCCTAATAGGATGAAAACCTAAAGAAGCAGCTAATCTTGGATGAAAGTAAAGAAAAACAAAACCAGAACACGACAGAAGCTTAGCCCCATTGTGGGACAAAGTCAGAATCTACATGAATTTAGATTTTCGATGGTGTAAAATATTCCAACCATCGTCTTCACCATAATCCTTGCAATCCTCCTACATGCCGGAATTCATGCTAATCCAATCTTTGTAACAACGACCTTCCCAGAATTGTAAGATCTCAAGATATTTGAGCTTGATCGGATAGGGAGTAAATTTTTTGTAAGAAGTCATTACGACTTTCTTACAGTCATGTTGCTCAAGTCTAAGAACTAATTCCAAGGTACCTTTAGAAAAATGTTCTTCATGAAGATCATGTTTCTAACTCAATTCTTCAACATGTTTATCAAATAAGGCCGATTCCAAGGTTCTCTCTTCTTCTAACCTCCGCCTTTTTCTTCGGAGGGGACCTCATTTAGGGCCACCTCGATTGCACCACCATTTGAAATGAAGAAAACTATTGTGGGTGACCTTGATTCTGCACATACAGCTATGATGTCGTCAATATTGGAACTGATTTCAGCCTCCAATCTAAGCCCCCAAAATAGGGAATTGAACCTTTGTCTCCACCGGTGCTACATTCTCAAGCTGAGACATGGTCCGTCCCTTAAACTCATCCAATTTTATCTCAACCGCAAAGGAAAATGGTGGAGAAAATATGATTTAATTTCAAGCACCCCCAACCAACCATCTGGCTGCAAAGCATCCCCAACACCTAGCTCTACCGTTAGGGAGGTGAGACTAGTGCGAGGGATCGAACTTCCGGAAAGTATATTGGGCGACACTAGAACCACCTATTAATCACCGTAAATTGGGCGACACTAGAACCACCAATCCTACACAGTGTCACAATGTCCAACACTTTCAGCATGCATGCAGTTCATGTAGAAGGTGTTAGTGTCATCATAAACATAATCCTGCATCCATACGCCATGTTTAGTCACGACCATGGTAGAGGTAGGGACAAGTTTATCAGCGGAAATGCTAATGTAAAATACGTCTTCGATCACCGAGGTGAAATACGTGGTGGTGGGATCAATATCAACAGGGATTCCCAAAGCCCTAACAATGCCAAGATTCACTTCAGGCTCCCAAAACTCCAAAGGCGGAACAGGAATCCAAAACCTCACAGAAAAGGAACTATTGAAAGAGATTTCAGTGATATTTCCAATGAATTATTTTGCCATATTTATGACCATTCTAAAATTCAAATAATAAATCTAAATAATCTAAAAAATAATATCACTATATATATATATATATATATATATATATATATATATATATTCTCGAATAAAAAATCTAAAAAATAGTATCAGTAAATCTTTGAAGATGTAGTTATGTTTATAAAATTAATATTTTCTAGGGTTTTCACGAACACTTTCCTGCGCAAAAACTTAAACGCAAAAAAATCCCTAAACAAGATGACAACCATGGCTCTATTCTCTCAAAGGAGGCGGCGATTGTCCCTCAGGCCACACAATCATGTGGGAATGGATCTGTTGTTAAATACAATCCGGATATTGACCTCAACCCTCATGCAAAGTAGGAGGAAGAAAAATCTCTTGGATCAATCTTTCTTTTCACAAATACAAAGCAATATCTCCACAGTGTCTAAAACTGAGCTCGCGCTAGACTAATCATGGAGGAAAATCTAACGATGCACTTCAAAAATCAGATCTATGTTGGGGTTCTAGTGTTAAGGGTGATCTGGAGGGATTTTTGTTGCATCCTGAGATATTTGTGACTCCAGGCCTTTCTGTGGACAACATGTGATTTTTCATGTATGGGAGGGGCTGTTTGGTTTGATGGTACCTTTCACATCTCCTCATATTTACATCAGAATTCTGGGGATACCTCTGACGGTAGCTCAAACCGTGAAGACTAGATGCCTACAAAATCTGACGTCACTTTCAAAGATGTCGCATAAGGTTGCAGATCCATGACCCCTAAAGCCACTGCCACAAGCATCACCTTCGGCGAGGAAGTGCTGAATTCAAAATGATTTTACCAAGAACATGCTTTGATTTGCGGCTTCATTAGGTTATGACCCAGCTTACCAAATCTGCGCAAATGGATATCTAAATATTGGATCCCAGTTGTAAGAGGTAGGCTAGATCTGTATCCATGTGCTAAAGGAATTTTCATTGTTGTTTTTTCTTCAATAACTGATAAATATGATATAGTGTCAAAATTATGGGTATGCAAATCATGCTACCTCATATTAAAACCCCGGTTTCCCTTGTTTAACCAACTCACATAAACCTTTGCACGCAAACCCGTCTGGATCAAAATGTCATATCTGCCCATTCAATTTTGGAGCCATGACTACTTGACCTCCATAGGCAATTTTTGAGTGATACTCTTTTCATTGATTCCCAAAAAACTGATTACACCCACACAATATTTTCCAAGATCATTGTTGAACTTAACACTTCCAAAATCCTTCCCACAAACAATGATCTTAAAGTGCAAAACCGAACATGGATACAACCACTTGATTATGAGGGATTTCCTTTAGGTTTTGTAGGTGTTTTTATCTTGGACACACAACCTCGGAATACTGGATGGGTAAGTGCAATACTGAGAGAAATAATTAGTGGAAAAATTCCCTTCCCAAGAATTTGGTTTTATCTACCAAGGAGTATCTAGTCTCAAATTCAAATTCAGACATTGGATCTGAATCGGTCCAAGAAACTCCAACTAAGGTTATTCTTGTTGGTGGGAGCATGGATAATACAAAAATGCAATATCTCGAGAGCAAAGCGGAAAAGAAAAATGTAACGCTGAAATTTTTATACATAGAAACAAAACTAAGATACTAGAATAATTTTACTTTTTGACTTAAATTGTAATACACATGAAACTACATGAGATCATTTAGGATAAAACACAACACACGATATGTTTTCACAACATTAACCCACATAGATAACATGAAAACACATGATGCACATCAAAACCACTTCTTTTCTCGAATGACAAGGCACAACATAACGATTCACAACATAATGATTCAACTACAGAATAAACTTGTAGATAGGGTCCTTTCCACATTTATTACAAACATGTTTCAATCTTAACTTAAGTTCTAGAAAGACTCATAATATGTGATTCATACATTTATTTTCCTTTTTCTAGATTTCATTTATATAGTTTAAAATTTAACTTACAATATATCTCATTCAATAATGATCATCTAAAATATTTCAATTGCTAGTTTAATTTGTTCGCTCGTTGAAATGATACATATTTACACATAAGGCTATTTACAAATGCACATGGCTACTAGGTATTATCGCTAGGACTCACTCCTAAGGAATGCATCTTGATCTTATTTTATACCTCGGTTACATAACGGAATAAGTGTAAGTGCAATAGAGGTGAAGTTCACATTTTTAAAAGGATTTAGGGTCGCGTTTCTTTCACTCATTTATAATCGATATTTTATTTATTATATAATAATTATTATAGAAAAAAAAAGGTTCTTTATCTATAGCGAGAGAAATTGGTTACTCAATTTAGTGTCCCTCTTACCCATTTACGTGCTTAGGTAACACAGGGGCACGTTTGCGTCTGTATCCCCTTGGGATATTATCCAATCTGTGATTTAATCACCTATCTCTAAATTTAATTCATTTCATCATATCTTGCCCATGGGTAATTAAATAATTAAATATTTAATTACGCTTCTTCCCATGCATCTTAATCACTTATCTACCCCAAATTTATTTTACCCATGTACCACATCTATTCTTAATCTTCCTAAGCGGGATATTTTCCCGTAGTCGGATAAGCCTTTTTTTCTCGAATCAATCAATTAAGGCACCTCGGGAGTCTTTTCCGCGATCGGCGCCGACCCATATGGTCGGCGCCGATTTTCAGGAGCGCGCGCCGATTATAAAAGCAAGCCCAGAACTCAGTTCTAGGGACGGAAAAGAGCGAAGAGACCGAAAAGAGACGAGCGAGTGAAAGGAAGCACTTACGCACGAGCAGTGAGAAAGAGATCTTCTTAGCATCAATTGTCTCGATTAGGGCGATCTGTCCTAATCAATCCCCGAGAGAGCACCGTTACTCTGCCCTATCATATCAACACCATACACCATTATCTATCATCTGGTGACTCTGTTCCAGCGTCTCTCCATCTTCGGCACATCCTACAGACTACATTCACCTTCCGATCCCCGAATCTCATCCATACGATCCCACGATTGGTCGATCTGCCTTGATTGACAGATCTTATCCGATCGGCGTCGATCGGTCCCGATCGCCCATGCCCGATCGGTCGATCGCCGCCCGATCACATCGATGCGCCGCCCGATTCTACACAGTCGACGCCGATTTCCCTGCAGACAGGTAAAAGGTCACAGGTAACACAAATCTAGCATTATTTCTCAGTTCCCAGTTTTCTGTACTTCCTGTCTGCTGTTCAGGTTCTGTTTTATTACTGCAATCAGAGAATCTAGTCTTTATTTACATCTTTTATCATGTATGCTGCTTTTCTTTATTGAAAACGTGGTGACATCCGCCAGAAGCTTATCGCTTCTCGGACCCTTCTTCTCGGGCGGTCCACCCATATATCTTCTAACGCCATCTTTTTCTGTCAAGCACCGGTGTTTTGCAGGTTACTCGGATCTATTGTGCGAATTGCTCGTGTGCGCCCGTCTTATCTACATCGACTTCCTCATCCGTCTACATCTTCATCAGGTATCTATTTCATTGAGGTTTTCGGGGTTTTGTGTTTAGTTTGGTGCATTAACTTGGACAGGTAACAAGCACGAAATTCTTGATCTACATTCTGGCACGCCCGGTGGGACATGAACCAAAGTCCCTTATTGGTAAGTTCATCTCTTTTCTAGTTTTGAACTTTGTTCCTTTTCTTCACTGATTTCTATCAGTCCTATTTGAACATTTACATTTCATCATTTCAATCTTGCTTTTAGTAAGAAGTCATTATCTTGAAATTTTTCTATTTTCTTAAAATAGAAATTTTTCGTTCGCCATTATCTGGATGTATCTTTCCGGATCTTGTTTGTTGTTTGCTTGATCCTTTCTTGCGGAGCACTTTGCTTGTTCGTGGATTGTTCGAGGGAAGAGCTCAACAACGCGCTTTTTGAAGTCCACACACCTTGGAGAGCTAAAACTACGAGGTATTCCTCTTTTCGGTGTTTTCTCCTTTTTAGGTTTTCTTTGTTGGTTGTTTATCACATCCAAACACTTCATTTTGGTGCTTAAAAAGAACCTAATCGCATTTGGGAAAGAACTTGTTTGAATTGTCTTCATCGAAATCAAACATTTCGTTTTAAGTGCTTAAAAGAACCCTTTCTTTTTCATTCTTTGCATGCTTTGTCATCTAGTGTTAATTAGGTTGGAAAATTGATCAAAATCGGTAGTGACACTATTTGATTTTTATTTTCACCCTTGCACAAAAGCCAAAATCACTAGGTATAAAGCATCTAAACAAAACTCCTTCCACCTGGCCTCGCTTTACTTGGAAGTGATATCCAGAGAGAGAAGAGCCTCACGCGGTACTCGGGCCGCGTATAAATTCACGAAAGATTTTGGTATATATTGGCGGCACCCGAGCTCCTTATCGCGGCGGTGTGTGAAGTGCGGGGTAGGCCCCTATATCGAAGCCACGTCTGGTCTTTTCTTGAAGTGCCTTGGGGACTCCTCACCAAACATTACCCAAACCATCCCTAGTTTGGCTATCCGAGTAGTTCTGTTCTAAAAGCCTTCCCTAACATTTTCATTTCTTAAAAGCATCAAAATTTAAAGGAGATAATCACTTGCGCTGCTTGAACTATTTGTGCATTAGTTAAGACAATCTTCTTTCTTGCTTGTTTATGGCGGCTATCACCGTTCACAATCTAGGAAAATGGCCCAACGGGTTCCTTCTTCCTCAAGAAATCACCACCGGCGTGGATGTTTGGCACCCCTCAATCTTCCTCGGGACCACTTTGTTAGTGGGTTCCCCCTCATGGTCGTATAATCCTTTCCATCAAGCCAAAACAATCCCATCACGTCCGGCTTCTCCTAGTCCATCAGAAATATCTTCTGACTCGGAGTCTATTCCTCGCGGGGATCACAATTTCGAGGCTCTCCTTGATCGCAATCCGGTAGCCCTCATGGACTATCTAGTACACAAGTCGATCCAAATATCGGACCAAGACCCACCAATCCGACAAGTGTACAATTATCCTCGCGGATCATCCCAGGCCTCTTTAGAGCAGTTTGCACCATCTCTCTTGCCTCGAGCCACGGAGAAGGGTGAGGCCCCTATGCCTCCCTTTTCTCTTCCACCTACCATGTCGACTAATTCTCGAATTAGTCTTACCTATCCCTAACAACTGCAGCTACCTCGACTATTCCACAACCCATTTAAGAGAGGTCTTACGCCCTTCTTTATAGTAAATTAAATCGCACATCCGCACATTGCCGTCGATTCGTCTATGCCCTCTATCGTTTCTCAAGGTCAATACCTCTTCATGAGCCACCCCCTCCGAATAGGCGGTTGGCTCCTACTTCTCGTCCTCTGGGGTCTTTCTTCCATATTCCAGCTCTCTTTGTGACATTCGCCCATCCTCTAGTATCGGCACCCTTGATACCTAATTCAGCGATAGAAGGCCCCTTTCGGTCTTGTTCCCCAACATGACCAATCCAACCAACACTCATATTCCTCGATCTATCCCGATCGATCAACCAACATAGGAGTCCACGATCACGGGCTCCATCCGTCACTGACCTTTATTTGCTCAACCACTTATTATCTCGCGGCTGCTTCTATACGCAAGTGCACACAAAAATACCCCACCGGTGTCACCCGAACACTGGTTATTCCTCTTATAATCCTATCCAACAGCGATGAATCCCCCATTGACACCTCAACCACACCCACTACTTGCTTCTCATGTAGGACAAACCAATGTACCTCCTCCCCAATCGGATGTGGTTCATTTCTCTTCAAGAAAATTGCAGACTTGGAAGCCTCCACAAAGGAGCCCGCCCTTCATACTCCTTTGAAGAAGTATGCAATGAACCCATTCATCCTTCGGTGGCTTTTAAGCCTTATCCTCCCCGATGGAACTTCCCAAATTCTCAAAATTTCATAGTCGGAAGACCCCCAACAACATCTGCGAGCATTCAAACATGCTTGCTACCTCATTGTCCAAGATCGGGGCTCATGCTCCGTACCTTTCCTATGTCTCTAGCGGGTCCCGCTTTGGGTGATCTGATAATATTCCTCAACATTCATTATTTTCTTTCTCTCAATTGGCCCAAATGTTTGTTGAGAACTTCTCAATAAATATTGCCCATAAGATCTCAATCACAGATCTTTACTGACATTCGCCATTTGACGATGAGTCTATTGCGGACTTTGTCGCTCGTTGGAGAGGGATAATCAACCAATTGTCCTTCTCTCTTCCTCAATCACAACAGGATCGAGCTGTTCACCCGATCTTGCGCTAGTCACATTTCTTCCACGTTAAGAATCCAAACTTTCCACACCTTGAAGAAGCCTTCACGATAGCACGCAAACTCGAATCTCGTGCCATTGAGCAAAAAACTAAAACTTCGCTCCCAAATCTAAACCCGATTTCTCTCGGTTCACCAAACCAAATTCTTTTCCTCCTAAAGATAAGAATCAAGGGTCCACCAATGCTATCGTATTAAAAACATCGAGAACCGATAGTACTCCTAATCAACCACCACGAAGAGACCCTTCATCTGCTCGAAAAGGGGCTTCATCATCTCGATCCTTCGCTCCATTGGGGGAATCATATGCCTCCATCTTAGGAAAAATGTTGGAAGTTCGCATGATCGAACTTCCACCCATTAGAGATATTGATGAAAGTCGAGAACGTCCTTTGTGGTACAGAGAAAACGATTTTTGCCACTATCATAGAACCAAGGGTCATGACATCGAACGATGTCAGACTTTCAAAAATCTTGTCCAAAAATTCATTGATAAAGGCGAGCTTATTCTGGATAACCCAAATGCTCCCCCAAATCAAGCGCTGGACATTTTCAAACAACCCTTCCCCAATCATGCCCCAAATCATAATTCTTCAGAATCTCAAAACCAAACACCCACACTATCGACTTCATTTCTCTTGAAGAATCCGCCACGAAACCACATCATCTACAAGCGCAGTGATCGAATCAGAACCCTCTTCCACTTCACGATCAATGGAATTCCTCCATCCTCGGATAACCCATCTTTGGATATTCCTACATTGCTAAACACGGAGTCATCTCTCTCCGCTCCTTTGTCAGATCTCCCATCCATACCGAGACAGTGTCTTCCTCATCATCTCATCATCGGACATCCTTTGATGCTCGAGGCAATTACATCCCTTCGAGTTTCCACTTGAGACACATCTACTTACATTTGCTCCCATTCCGGCTTTCTGACTATGCCCTTGATAAACATCCCTATAATCGTGCGACTTGGCGGAAGTGTCCTCAACTTTGACTCTTCCTATCTCTTTTCCTATAGTAGTTCCACCCATGATCACTACACCAAAAGTGGTCCCTTCGCAGAACTTCTTCATCACTTACTTCTTCCATCACTAATACTACTTCACCTATTCGGGAAAAATCAAAAGAAGTAACACCAACACTGCACACTCGATTCCTCAACCTAAACCGCGACAACCAAAATCTAACATTATACCATCAATATCTCCCCATTTGCTTCCTCCAAAAGGTTCTGATCACCTTATGACGTTGAAGTTGTCACCATCCACGAAAAGGGAAGCCCATATTCGGACCATCAAAACTCTCGGTGTTCTTCCACAAAAATCTCTCTCACGCCTCATAAGCGATTAGATTTGCCGGCGAGAAGGCATCTTCTTCTACACACCTATCAAAGTCATCATCTTCTTCTTCATCAACATCCCTAAAAGTAGACTTACCTACGAAAAGATGCCACTTCTTCTATCAAAATCCTCATCTTTGTTACCAAAAATCAAGACACCTATCTTCCTCCAAATTCACCTATTTTGGGAGCTTCTTCCTCTTCAAACCGACATTATCTAAATCATCAAGTAAATCCGACTAAGCAACCCCCTTTGTCTCCAAAAACCGCAAAAATTATCGCATCTCCATCCTCCTCAAAATCTATCTTAGGGACTCCTCCTCCACCAAAGACAATCATGTCTCATTTACTCCCATCCCAAGCACCCAAGACTGCTCCTCCGAATGTCCAAACAAATAAGAGGATCCCTAATAAAACTGTTAAACCTAACATGCAAGTTCTTTTACCCCGGCAGTCGGTTAAGGTAAAAGAACCATCTCCATTATCTCTATCCTCATCTTCGTCTACCGGATTCTACACGAAATCCTTCATCAACTTATCGAATCTTCACCATAACCCTTCCTCAGATTAAGCCTTATAACCCCAAAGGAGTGAAACCTACGGTTTAACTCGATCGATTTGTGCTTACCACCGTACTCCGAGTCATGACAACGAAGGATGTAAAGCTCTTGAAGCCGTTGTCGAGAACCTTACGGAAGAAAGTGACCTCTTGTTGGAGGAGGAACAAGTACCTCCTGTTACCCTAGCCTCATCCGAACCTCAACCATCCATTCAGACCTCTAGTGGTTCCACTCCACTTGATCTCCCTCCTTCCCAAATTGACACAATCCATATCGCCACTAGAACCCAACATTATCATAACCCATCTTCATCTCCACATCTAGACCACGGGTTGTCATTTACTGCAGCCCACGAAGGCGTGTCTCCTTCCTCATCGCCCCACGACCCAAGGTCTCCATTCGTCTTTGCACCTCGGACTCAAGTTCCCGTATCCGTTGAGGAGAGTGTCATGAAGCAACTCACCCAAGCTCCGGTCAAAATGTCTCTTTTTGACCTCATCCAATCCTCTCCACAACATCGCCAGGCTCTAATCGATAATCTGCGTCGCATCGCAGTAAATTCCGATGAGCCCCAGCCCTTCGAGTGGGTTGTTGGATTGAATGGTCCATCGACCGCCATTTCTTTTGAGGATTCAGAAATTCCTCATCTTTCTTCAGAGGATTTGGAGGCTCCTCTCTTCATCACAGTCCAAGTCAATAACACTGCCTTAAAACGTGTTATGATCGATAGTGGAGCTGCTCTCAACGTCATCTCTTCCCACACATTCGAACAACTTAAGTTACCTAAGAATGTGGTGTCACCTCCCGCCTTTAAGCCCTTCGATCATTTAACGATCAGCTAGCGTCACTCTAGGAGCTGTGGTCTTACCCATCCGAGTAGGTAAAAGGCTGCTCCATGAACTCTTCTATATTGTCGAAGGAAAATTCCACTATAACATGATCCTTGGGCGCTCCACAGGTTCGCGCTTGATGCATTGTGTCCCATCCACCCTCCATCGATGCCTAAAATATCAATATGAGGGCAAAATCTACACCCATCCGGGAGATCCTTTTCCTTCTGCGCAATGCGACATGACCACAGTGCGCCTTTAAAAGAAAATGCATCTTCTCCGGATGGGGCTTCATCTTCTTCCATACACCATGCAGACCAACTACAGTTGCGAAATCTGGAAGAGACATTCAGCGTTTCTCACTAGGAGAGCTTCCTCTCTTTTCTTTCGATGCCCATCTCAAACCTAATGAGTATGGTAGACCCGACAAACAACTTTGAATATCAATCGGGTCTCGGTGCATCGTTACCATTGGTTTGCCCAATCAATGAGACCAATTTCATCTACGGTGGTCTTGATACACCTCATTATTGTCAGGATTCTCCTCCTGAGAGCCAAACCTTACCTAACGAGGGTTTGATTATCTCTGAGAATCCACGTTTGCAAAAACTTATCTATATCGATGCGCGTGGAAAGGTTTTGGCCTTGGAAAATATGAACAAGGTATACATGACCTCAAATCCATTCCTACTCTCATGCCACACCAAAAGTTTGGTTTGGGATTTAAACCCATTTCAAAAGCCACTTTGTCACTTATTCTTGATGAGCCTCTTCCTCTTTGAAGAACCATCTTCCCCCACCAAATCAAAGCATCACTTGATGTGGACGATGACATTTCCATCCCACCTAACTTTTTTTTTGATCAATACCATTTCCTTGGGACCTTTAGTCTATGAGACTAACAATCGATGCTGCTTACATACCATTAATCTTCCACTGAGATAGTTGGAGCGACTCTCCTACTATCAACACTATCCTTTGTGCGGATGGCGACTCTGTCCTCACCTATCTAGGGCGGAGGATTCATATCTTCCCAAAACCATTCCTTCGACACGTCTGCCCTTCTCAGCGAGGCCACTATCGACCTTAATATAGGACTCCTGAAGACCCTCGCATCATTAAGGTCGGCCAATCCCTTGATCCACAAGAATTAGGGGACTTTACTACTTTTCTTTCCAAACATCGTCAAGCCTTTTGCTTGGTCATACGAGGATATGCGGGACTCGATCCGATATTGTAGTCCACATATCGTTACCCTTCCCAACATCAAACCAGTCAAGCAAAAATTACGTAAAATGCACCTAGAGTAGCCCTTCTTGTTAAAAAGAATTACAGTAACTTGCTCTCGGCTAACTTCATCGACCCATCGATTATCCGATGGGTGTCGATGTAGTACCGATAACTAAGGCTCTTTGGGAAGATTCGAATTTGTACCGACTTAGGGATCTTAATCGCTTTGTCCAAAGGATGATTTTCCTCTTCCTAATATCGACCAACTCGTAGATTTAACTGCGGGTCATGAAATGCTTTCTCTTATGGATGGTTTCTCTGGATATAATCAAATCCTCATCGCACCGGAAGACCAGCATAAGACTTCCTTCATAACTCCTTGGGGACCTTTTCTTTATCGTGTCATGCCCTTCGGTCTTAAGAGCGCCGGAGCAACTTATCAGCGAGCGATGACCTACATCTTCCATGATCTTTTACACAAAAGCGTGAGAGGATTACGTTGGCGATCTCTCGCGAAATCAAACGTCGTCGGGAGCATCTTTTCATCCTTGCACCTCTCTTTGAGAGGCTTATCCGCTTTTGTCTTCGTCTAAATCCATCTAAATGCGTGTTTGGCGTCCTCAGCTGTAAACTTTTAGGGTTTATCATTTCCATCGGGGTATTGAAGTGGACCCACAAAAATAAAAGCCATCCTTGAGATGCCTCCCCGTCTAACTTAAAGCAACTCCGGATCTCGAGGGCGTCTTGATCGGTCGTCGTTTTATCTCCCAATTGTCGGACCGTTGTCGACCTTTTCACCATCTTCTCCGTAAGAATGTTCATTTCAAATGGGATGAGCATTGCCAAAGGCCTTTGATGATCTCAAAGCTTATCTTCTTTCTCACCCGTGCTTACACCTCCACGCGAGGAGCCTTTCTATCTTTATATCTCTGTGGTGACCATGCTCTGGGAGCCATGATTTCGCATCGGGACACTTGTGGTAAAGAACAAGTATCATTACATCGATCGCACCCTCCATGAGTATGAGACACGTTACTCAGGGGCTGAAAAACTATGTTGCGCTCTCTTCTTTGCAACTTCTAAGCTTCGTCATTATCTTCTTAATCACAAAACTTACATCGTCACAAATGTCGATCCCCTCAAGACAATTCATGCAAAACCTTATCACAATGATCGCATCACTCGTTGGCTTATGCTCATGACAGCGAGTTTGACCTCGAGTTTATCCGCATGAAAAGGCTATCAAGGGTCGGGTTATTGCGGATCAACTAGCTAGTGCTCCTCTTAGGACACTCAAGACCCCCTTGCTCGATTCCCAGATGAATTTATCCACAAATCGATTTTGGTCTATCTCCATTTAAAGTAAAGCTCTTCTTTGATGGATCCAATGCGTGAGGGGAGGTGCGGGTTTCGTGATGATTCCTCCTTGGGTCGCCTATCCCGATCGCACACAAATTGAACTTTGAGTGCACCATAATATGGCTGAGTCTGAAGCTCTTGTCTTAGGACTTCAAAATGCCATTAATCTCGGCGCTCGTCATATTGACATCTTTGGTGATTACGAACTCATCGTTAATCGAGTCACGGGTGTCTATCAATGCAAGAATGATATCCTTCAAAATATCGCGACATTGTTCTTGCCCACTCGATCTTTCGATAAGTTCACCATCGATCCATTCCTCGTCTTTGCCGAATCGATTCGCGGATACCATGGCCT
This sequence comes from Taxus wallichiana var. yunnanensis, assembly GCA_018340775.1. Lineage (NCBI taxonomy): Eukaryota > Viridiplantae > Streptophyta > Pinopsida > Cupressales > Taxaceae > Taxus > Taxus wallichiana. The sequence goes on from CM031237.1 coordinate 160,861,322, forward strand.
CATTAGCATCCCTTATCCGCCTTTTACGAAGACTCGCGTCTTTATGTGGGCATGTCTGACGATTAGATCAACCATCTTATCTTGACGGCTAACCCGATCAATCTTTGTCATGACCCATACTCGGGATGAGTGGTATCAGCAGATAGTTGATTATCTATCTCATTCGGTGCTTCCTCCAGATCGACTTCCATGGTAGAAGGTCTTTTGTCAGCGCGCTTGATCATTATTCTATCTGGCGGGATTCTTTACAAACGCGGCTTTGATGGTATTTTGCTTGATGCCTCAAAACCCATGAATCATCTAAAGCTATTCGGGAGGTCCATGGCGGTATCTGTGGTGGACATTTTAGTGGTTTAGGCGTGGCTAAGCGCATCTTACGTTTGGGATATTATTGGCCTTCTCTTAATCAAGATTGTTGTGAATACACTAAGAAATGCGTCAGTGTCGGCAACATTCCAATCTCACGCACGTCCTAGTCGGGCTTTGCGACTGCGGCGGATTTGTGGCCTTTTTCACAATGGGGCCTTGATCTTATTGGTCTCATCAATCCCGTTCTTCACGAGCGTCATCATTACTATCATTCACGCCCATTGAGTACTTTCTAAGTGGGTAGAAGCTATCCCTCTTTCTTGTGAAAGGCTAAACCCATAGTTGATTTTGTCTATCAACACATCATTTGTCGCTTTGGCGTTCCACACAAGCTCATCACGAGATAATGGTAAATCCTTGAAGCGTCGATTTGCAAAATCTACTGCGCATGCTTTCAAAATCAAGCTCGAGTTTTCTTCTCCATACTATCCTCGAAGCTAATGGTGGGCCGAAGCTTCCAATAAAACTTTGCGTAATATCCTCATGAAGGTAACTAGTCAAATTTGGTAGGGATTGGCATCTACATATCCCTTTCGCTCTCTGGGCTTATCGGACTAGCATTCGTACTCCTACTTTGTGCTACTCCCTTCTCTCTCGTCTATGGAGTGCAGGCCGTCCTTCCTTTGGAGGTCCAAATCCCATCTCTCAGTGTTTCTCTCGGAGAATTTGTCTCGATGAGGATTATCGTCAAAATCGTCTAGCTCGGCTTGAATTATTAGATGAGCGGCGTCTCAGCGCTCTTGAGCATCATCAAGTCTATCTCGGCGTGTCAGCGTGCTTCAACAAGCATGTGTGCAACAAGTGACTTCAAAATTGGTGACCTTGTTCTTAAGGAAAATCAAAATGTCACTACACTCGAAAGGAGTCAACGTGGTAAGTTTGCTCCCAATTTGGATGGGTCCCTACATTATCACTCATAAATATGGAGTGCAGGGCTTATCGTTTGTCTTCCATGGATGGTATCCACAGAAACGAGAACCTCTTAATGCCTTGCATTTACGGCCCTTCTATTGTTAAAATCTCTCTTACACAAATCTAGTCGCACTCGGATCTTCCATCTGTCCTAATAACTTGATCATCTACTTTCGTGGTGATTTGAAATTGTGTGGTTCTCACTTTGTGCCTCGTTTACCTTAAATATGAGTATCGCGGCTCTACTCATTGCGTTTCTTTTGGATATGTTCCTCCTCATGGTAGGAATACCTTAATCACCACTTCATCATCCCAGTACTTATCTTAATCGGATCTGCTGGGGCATGAGTACATGTTCTTCCATGTTCTCCTCCCTTCATCCCGATCTATCTAGGTCTAAACTCGGCTTCTTCGAAGAGTTTCAAAAAAAAAAAAAAAAAAAAAAAAAAAAGATGCTATCGAAAAGATGGCAGTCCCTCGAAGGACAGCTATCCATACATTGTCAAGTGAATCAAAAGCAAATAGACCATACCCTCGAAGGATGGCTATCATACAAATTTCAAAATACGAGACCGCTCCCTTGAAGGGCGGTTTGTTTCTCAAAAAAAATATTCAAGGCTTCTTGTAATCAATCAGCCTTCCGGTCGGTTTATACACTTGTTAGCATCAACTGAAAGACTTCCGCATCGATCGGTCTTTCCATATCAAGCAAACTTCCCACATTGATCGGTTTGCTTTTACTGTCCCAATCATGAAGTGAGATTTTAGACCTTTTGTCGATCATATGGAGAATCTATTTTCCTATCATGGACATGTATTACATCCCTTGTAGGTTCCGACAAGATACTTACTTTTTTTTCTTTCCATTTCTATCCTAGATGCGGTTTGCGACTAGTTAGTGTCGGGTTTATTTTAATCTTATATAGGGCCTTGTATGCTTGGTCTTTCGGTTTCTTATCTGGATCTTCTCTGTGGTCGGTTGGAAGTCCGACTTATCATTTCCCTTCTTTTCAGTGTCTTCTCTTCTAAGTCACGGTTATTTACCTTTCATCTTTTGCTCTTACAATAAGCATTCTCCATTTCTTTGTCTTGCATCTGTTGAATTGACATTTCACATGTTAATTCAATCAAAATCTATCTTCTATCAACATTCCTCTTATCTATCAAAACATCTATCTTTATTCATTTCTCATTAAAATTACATCCATCTATACATCAAACGCATCTATCTATCTATCCATCAAAATATTTAAAAGCTATGTCCATCAAGATACTTCCCATCATCTATCAAAATTAAATCAATCTATCTAACCACATCCATCTATCATTTATCCATCTATATCTATCCATCACATCTATTCTATCCACATTTCAATCTATCTCATCATCAATCACATCCATCTATCATCTATCAATCTATATCTATCCAATCACATCTATTCTATCCACATTTCAATCTATCTCATCACATCTCTATCATCTATCATCTATCGATCCGATCACATCTATTCTATCCACATTTATCTATCTATCACTATTTCTATCATCTATCGGTCTATATCTATCCATCACATCTATCTATATCCATCCATGTATATCAAAACCAAAAGTATAAGTACAATTGTATGCCAAATCATATGATGAATCTATATATATACATGTGTGTTTATACAAAATGGGTGGCTTTCCATCAAGCCATCTATCTGATGCCTTCGATCGAGGCTACATCACTATCAAATGCAAAAGTCTATCAAAACTCTATATAGTAAAATCCGAAGCATGGAGGACACTATCTCCTCCACCCTCCTCTCCCACTGTTGTCTCTCCCGCCGCCACCGTCGAGCTTCGATGCACTGCTGCTGGAGGTCTCGGCCCACCTCGATCTCTCCCGGTGCTCCCTCCGCTTTGAGGCTCCGCTCGCCCCATGTAGCCGTCCTGCTCTCCTCCTCGCCCCATCACAGAGGCACATCGCAGGGCATCTTTGCGCTAGGGCATCCTCATAATATCTCACCTCGGCGAGGAGGCGAGTACGTCTTGGCTCACGGTGCCGGTGCTCATGCGAGGCTGCTTTGGTCTTCTTGGCGGCTTTCTTGGTGGTGCCCTCTGAGGGTCGTGCCACTGTGTGCCGGACTACGATGTGGCACTGTCTCCCCATACTTGGCCACGAGGGCCTCACATGCCGAAAATAGCGGTCCCATTTCTTTGGATCAACTTTGTATCTCGCTCCTGTAGGCGGTGTCTCTCTCATGATCGGGGCATCCCTCTCTCTCTGTCGAGGCCCTAATCTCCTCTGAGAGCTACAGTGTGTGCATGTATCGGTGTGGCATGCTCTCCCTCTAATCTCCCCCGATTATAGCAGCTATGTCCTCCTCCCGGCATCTATCGAGGGCGGGAGATGTCGTGGAAGCTCTGTGTCATACCATCTTTGCGTAGCCCTCATCCACCCCCGCGTCATCATCACTGCTCTCCCATGGAGGGTGGAGCCTCTCTCGGTGGGTCTGCCGGGGATCAAAATCGGCGAGATCTGTCTCTCTGCCATCCACTTTATATGGTGTGTATGTGGCCGTCTTATGCATGTACTAGACCAAGCGCCTCGATATCCGCATGAATGGGACTCGCTCCCACATATCCGAGTCTGCGACCTCGACCACCGACTCCGTCTCAATGCTACCAGTGGGCATCTGACCCGACCCATATCGGAAATGCCCGATATGGCCTCCGACTCTTTGATGCGGTGTAAAGCGTCTGGCTTGTTCAGTACCACTCGGTGATCTGCTGTATCTCCTGCGGCCATGTCAGCCCGCCATCTCGAAATCCATAATCCACCCCCACTGCTTCTTTGGCATCCACGGAAGCCGGATGGCACGATCAACTGCTTTATATGCTCGTATGCCCGTGATGGAGCACAAAGTGACATCGATCCTTTTTGTCCTCAGGCCCAGTGGTGTACATCCATAGCTCATAATAAATCTTGAGCTATCGGGGGCATCAGCAAAAAAAAATCTGCATCTATCTTGCAAGATGTCGCACACGCAACTAGCGTAGCATAGGGAATCTCCCCTCCCGAGTGCAGCGAGCAAAATAAGATATGGCCATACGAATCGGGGCTATCCGCTTTGCTCAGGGCTATCACATGCATCTTGTGAGGATATCCTCAACGCTTGAGATCTTATCTCCGCATCATCTGCTCTTCTGTCTCTGTACTGGCCCGCTTTTGAGGCCCTCTGCTGCTTTGCTCTCGGGGTGTGATCTCAATCGGGTCCCCGTGTCGGTAATCGGAGGATCTGTATACATCCTCATGGGTGATAGTCATCTCACCGTCCTAAACCAAAATGTGCACGTGTGGCTGTCCCACCATAAGTCGCGCTGATGCTTTCGCATAAGCTCCACATCCGTGGCACTCGTCTATAATATCTAAAGCCCCGAGCCCGGCCCGGCTCTAAATGCTTGCCGATCTGCATCTGTCACATCGAAGTAGGGCATCGTCTCTAATAGCTCAGGGATGGCATCCCTCATGTGAAGGGTCTCTCGTACTGCATCCACGACATCAAAGCATAATTAGTCTCTTATTTTCATAAATCACATCTTCCCCCGAAATCATACAAATCAATGAACTTCCATCGATCGGCGTCGATTTGATAAAATCGGCGTCGTTCATTTTAATCGGCGCCGATTATTACCAATCGGCGCTTCCCACTTTGATCGGCGCGATTATACCAATGATCGCCGATTATTGAACCGGACCAGGCCTCATACCATCTCGAATAAAAATCAAAAAAAAAAAAAAAAAAAAAAAAATAATAATAATATAACGAAGGGGTTCAGAATGGTCACTTGCCCGTGCGTGTCCTCCTGCGCTTAAATCCGCTCCCGAGAGGCTTCCATTGCGTTCAATCTATCTCTGTCGGAATCGATCGTCACGTTGAAAATTAATCGTTCACGTTTTCCGTTCGCATATTTATATGCGTGCGGATTGATCAATCGGCGCCGATTTTTTTAGTCGGCGCCGCTTTTTGTAGTCGTCGCCGATTCGTTTGAGTCGCGCCGATTTTTTCTTGTCTGTTTGCCATAGTGTTGATACTTGGCTTTCTCATCTATCGATCATTGTTGTGTCTTAAATCTTGTCTTTTGGCACATCTTTTAGATGTCATTGTCTATTTCGAGTTTGTTCCCTTTGCGTGGAGCACTCGCTTTTCTCTCGGCACTTAGAGTTAAGCGGTGCAGCAGGCACTAACGTCGTCGATTCATAGACCGTCTAGTTGTCCCTACCCGATGTGTCTCTCTTTCGATCTTTGACTATTTTGCGATTCTCCTTACACTCGCGGAGTGCAGTAGGCACTAACGTCGTCTCATGAGGAGGCCGGCTAGTTTTCCCTACCAATGTGAGTTCCTTAGGTTCTTTGCCCTTTTGTTTATTTTTAATGCATCCTCAATGATCAGCTCTACTCCCGGCTATCCAGTAGGGCATCTGCATTTTCATCTACCTCTTTTTCAAACTCGGGATCATCTGTTTTATCATCCATCCCATCCCTAGTTTGAGGGGGAGTCACATCACCACAATTCTTCCCTTCTTCCATCCCTTTGTTTTTGTCTCATAACCTTGCTTATCATGAGTTACTTGACAAAAGGGGCAAAATGTAGACACCTAAAATTGGTTACTCAATTTAGTGTCCCTCTTACCCATTCGTGCTTAGGTAACTTTGGGGCACGTTTGCGTCTGTTATCCCCTTGGGATATTATCCAATCGTGATTTAATCACCTATCTCTAAATTTAATTCATTTCATCATATCTTGCCCATGGGTAATTAAATAATTAAATATTTAATTACGCTTCTTCCCATGCATCTTAATCACTTATCTACCCCAAATTTATTTTACCCATGTACCACATCTATTCTTAATCTTCCCTAAGCGGGATATTTTCCCGTAGTCGGATAAGCCTTTTCTTTCTCGAATCGATCAATTAAGGCACCTCGGGAGTCTTTTCCCTTGATCGCGCCCGACCCATATGGTCGGCGCCGATTTTCTAGGAAGCGGCGCCCGATTATAAAAGCAAGCCCGAGACTCGGTTCTAAGGGACCGAAAAGAGCGAAGAGGCCGAGAAAGAGACGAGCGAGTGAAAGGAAGCACTTACGCACGCGAGCAGAGAGTGAGAAGAGAGATCTTCTTAGCATCGGTTGTCTCGGTTAGGGCAGATCTGTCCTAATCGATCCACGAGAGAAGACGCGTTACTCTGCCGTATCATATCGACACCATACACCATTATCTATCATCTGGTGACTCTGTTCAGCGTCTCTCCATCTTCGGCACATCCTACAGACTACATTCACCTTCCGATCCCCGAATCTCATCGCCCTACTGATCCACTGATTGGTGATCGCCTTGATTGACATCGATCTTATCCGATCGGCGTCGATCGGTCCCGATCGTGCGATCAGTCCCAGTCGCCGCCGATCACATCGATCGCGCCGATTACACCACGATCGGCGCGATTTCCTGCGAGACAGGTAAAAGGTCACAGGTAACACAAATCTAGCATTATTTCTCAGTTCCCAGTTTTCTGTACTTCCTGTCTGCTGTTCAGGTTCTGTTTTATTACTGCAATCAGAGAATCTAGTCTTTATTTACATCTTTTATCATGTATCTTTGCTTTTCTTTATTGAAAGCGTGGGTGACATCCGCCAAGAAGCTTATCGCTTCTCGGACCCTTCTCGGGCGATCCACCCATATATCTTCTAACGCCATCTTTTACGTCGAAGCTCCGGTGTTTTGCGGGTTACTGGATCTATTGTGCGAATTGCTCAGTGTAATGCCTTGTCTTATCTACATCGACTTCCTCATCCGTCTACATCTTCATGGAGTATCTATTTCATTGAGGTTT